>KE525275.1:1676359-1698467 GCA_000441895.2 Anopheles sinensis | reverse complement strand
AAATTTGAATGATGTAATATGAGCTGAAAGTTAAGATTTCTGTAAAACATACCCAAGCAGGATGAAAGAACATTCTTTAACAGTGTTATTTTGGAGCAACAGTTCCAAATAACTCTACTGAAGGAAACAAAATCCACACACTTTGTTTGCTAGAGTCATAGATATACACATATGAGACTTTATTTATTTATGTATTTTGACGAACGTTTACGAAACAATTACACTTCGAAACGAACTACAACGGCAACTACTGTCCTCCACAGTTTTCCCGCCTTCGTAAAACCTGGAGTGCAGGTCCTGCTTTTCGGTTGGTGTTTTTCTTTTGTATACATTACTATTCCAACATGGTACATGGTGTAGGCAGGGAAACAATTTGTTTAAATAGCTGAAAAGTGGTTTTAAACATTAATCTGTGCGACTGTTTTTATTTTATTACTCTTGGCTATCGGTCCTACCATTATTATCTACCGCCAGTATGTGGCGCTCCTACGTAGTACTAAGGAAATGTTTTTTTTATTGTTTTGTTTTGTAATGTATTTTGTTTCATTTCTACTGGAAATTCTCCGTCTTCTTGCCATGCGTGTATTGGATTGATGGATGATCGTTGAACCAGAATGATCGTTCAAGGTATGCTTCTAGTTATAAATTATCCCTTTCATCAATTGCTGTGATAAGGCAACATTTTCCTACCGGAAATCCCCTAAAGCATTCCACTTCGTTGCTTCTTTAGTGTTAGCTACACAGTCAATAAGCCAATCGATGTTCACCGGCAGCAACACGCGATTTTTCTTTTCTCCCTTCTATCGTCCTCATTTGCTTCCACCTTCGAAAAACATTTGGCTGCCGTCCCGCTACTTCCTCCCTGCGCCCATCACGGAAACGAACCGTCGAACGACAAAGATCAAAAGTAGGAGAGTTCATAAAACTTAAATACTAGCCTAAAAACAACGTACATGTGTAACTTAATACGCGTTGCAGGGCGCCATCGCAAACAATTTACTTATTTACTGGTTACTAACTAACGCCCGCCGGCGGCTTAACGTGTGGTGTGTGTGAGACTGGTCGCCGCGCCCGTTTCCCGCGTTTGTTGAAAAAAAACAAAATTTACCGAAAAAAACAATCAACTTACAAACCCCGTAGTTGGTGATAAATCAGATACAATTGCATAAAAAATACAACGATTTTTTTTAATGGTAAAAGCTCACATTTCTGGTAAAGATTGTTTTGTGTATGTTTGTTTGTTTGTTTTAGATTAGGTTGATTTTTTTTTCTTTTCGTTGCTAGTCATTTTGGTGAGTCAATCTCGTGGCGTGGCTGCAACACGTGCAAGAGGGATATTCACCGAAGATATTCTACGTTTGATTTCTTTCATGCTTAAAGGGCGGTGGTGCCTCCGTCGTTATTCGCAGAAGCAGTGTGGAGTGCAATATGTATAGCGTCCCAAGACGGATGAATCAGATGGCTTCTGTTCGATCAAAATATGTATGTGCAATCGGTTTTCGTATGTTTGATGCACAGTTTTACAACGGACAAAGACACGTAATAAAAATCAATAACTTTTAACCAAGAGAAAAGCGAACCCCTTTTTGGGATAGAATGTAACTGGAAGCAAAAAGCACGTGCAGTAGTAGTAGGCTGTGCGCGCGAGTGTTGTTTTCAACATCATCATTATTTGGTTCAGCAGTAGACTACCGACGTCTATTATACGTTAGTAGCTCAACCGAGTGCACTGTAGCCTGCTGCGACGCAAATGGCCTTTGAATGTGCCTACTAAAATTATTACGCTTACAGGCCTCGCCCCTCGTCGGGAGTGCGCACTTCCGCACACAGTAAAGCTTGTGCGCGGTACAAAGTTGACGGGTGGGAGTGTAAAAAGGTTAAAATGGAAAGCATACTAATCGAACGGTAACGGCTGACGCCGGCGACCTCGAGTGCACGGTCTCTTGGTCTCAATGTTTTCTGGAAGGGTTTGTTATGCGCGCCCAGTTGCTGTAACACCATCCGGTAATCCGGTGCCTTCTTCTAATTCCAGACGCGCAGGAACGAGTCCCAGGAGCCGGTGGCGACGGCCATTCCGTTCTCGGTGACACCTAAACAGGACACCCGGTTGTCGTGTCCGGCCAGGATGCCTGCCCGCTCCGCCTTCATCGTGTCCCAGACATTGCAGTTGAAGTCGTCGTAGCCGGCAAGGAGCAGCCGGCCGGATTTGGAGAACGCGACGGACGTGATGCCGCAGATGATGTTGTCATGCGAGTACATCGCCAGCTCCTGGTCGGCGCGGATGTCGAACAGCCGGCAGGTGGCGTCGTCCGACCCGGTCGCGAACGCGTGCCCGTTCGGGAAGAAGGTGACCGCGTTGATGTCGCTCTCGTGGCCCGGGAATGTCTGCTTGCACTGGCCCTCGCGGATGTCCCACAGCTTCGCCTTCGCATCGCACGCACCCGAAACGAACGTTTTACTCTGCGGTGCGACCGAAAGGGCCATCACGTCACCGGTGTGTCCCTGGAACGAGGTCGTCTGCTGGCCCGTCTCGATGTCCCACAGGGCGCACGACATATCGCCCGAGCTCGTCACGATCTGGTTGTCGTCCAGGAACCGACAGCACGACAGATACCCCGTGTGGCCTCCCAGCTCCCTAGCGATTCGGACATTGCCCTCGCGCGTCTTCAGGTTGTAGATCGAGCAGATGTTGTCCAGGCCACCGCAGGCGACATAGTTCCCGGACGGGGCATAGGCGCACGTCATCACCCAGGACGAGCGCAGCGGGATCGCGTGCACCTTGTTCGTGGTGTGCGAGTCCCACACGATCAGCTTGCCGTCCTGCGAGGCCGACACCAGGTAACGCGAATCGCTACCCCAGTGCATGGCGTAGATCTTGGCCAGATGGCCGCGCAGGGTGCGTCTCGTACGCAGCTGAATCCTTCCCACCGCCTCCAGCTGTGCCGTCGCCTGCAGGATCGAGGTATCGCAGGCCGCCTTCCTCGCATCGCGGATGGCATTCTTGAGCGTTTCCGCCTCCGCCCGGAGTGCTTCGATTTCATTCATTTTTAATATTCTCTACTATTACCGCCTTTCGACGTTGCAAGCACACTTTTGCTGGCCGTGTGAAATGATGTATCCGACACACGCCTGAAGTTGCGCTACGATGAGCCCAGGAGAAAAAAGATAGAGGGAACAGATGATTGGAAGGGCGAGGGAGGGAAAAATAATGAAAAAACAAACGTACAAGATCATCGTCAGACTCTATTGTATTCACACGGCGGTTTCACAGATGCTTCTCAACGTCTCCCCTCACATAATGCGTACCTTAAACGATTCTCGCTGGTTCTCGAGGGCCGCTGTTCTCGGTCGGCAGCTACCAACAGCTCGCGGGGTGCACTCTGTTGACTTTGGCTGACGCTGTTAGACACGCACGCACTCACGCAATGCTCTACCCCCGCGCAAGATGATAACGACGATCTCGGGTGTAGGCGTTCGATGGAGGAAGGGTCGGTGGTTTCGGTCGATCAATTAAGCGTTTGCTCTCAATTGGCGTTGCACATTCAAGCGAGTGCGAGCTTTACCATGCGAAAATGGGTAAACCGCACTTTCTTCTGCTGTTTTGCCGTGTAAAATCACTCCTTGTAACCTACTGAACACAACTTGTAACCTGCCGTGGATCCTTTTTTTGTTGTATATGCTTCCTCCACTTGTTAAACCGCGGCGTTTGATCACTTTTTTATGGGATCAACTATTTTCTCTCCGCGATCCGCTTCTTCCACACACCACCCTTCCGCACTCACTCGTTGTGCAGCGGCGAACAAACTGAAAAACACTGCCCCTTCAAGCGGATGCGCTAACGCACACACCAAACAAACGGACAAACAATACACACACACACAACCACAAGCGCTGATCTGCTCGCGCACACGCGAACGGCGATCGTTCCAACTCGTTTGCGCACCCGCGGCGGTATTCACTGCATCACTATCGTTCAATGTCGACTGTTTTTCTTTTTTTCTTCGCCTCGCTACTCCAGCGCTGCCAAGAAACACACACACACACCAACACTCTAATGCGCGGTCGAGGGATTATTCAACGCACCGTAGAACTTCCTTCCCTAAACCCTGGCGTTTTGGGATGATAATTTAAGGATAGAGAAGATTATTTTCCACCTAACCGTCGAACCAGAATCGGCACCTCCTCGCTGTATCGTCCCACCGAACGACAGCACGGCCGTGTGTGCGCGAGGGGTTGCTGGAAAAACAGGTAATTTGCGGACGAATTACCCGTGAGCGGATGACGACACCACCCCGTTCTCTGCGCGAATGAATGTGAGAGTGCGGCGAATTTCCGTTCCCTGTTGCCCCGCCGTGGTTCTGTTCCGCTACCCACCCCCTCGGCGCACAAGGGTCGGTTCGTGAGATGATAACGCGCTGATGACTTATGTTACACGGGTGTATATAGGCGCAGATTCTGGAACGATTTTAGCGATCACGATTTTGATACGCCCGCCCCAAACTGCTGAAGTCGGCCAAGTCGGCCCGTTTTCGCGCAGGCTAACTTTATGCACACAATCACAACGCTTTGGAACGAACTGTAGGAACAGGCCCCGGGGGTACCTTGAAAATCGATTAGCTGAATTATCTGTTTTCCCCGTCGACGACGGCGACGACGACGACGATGGGGGATGCAGATGAAAATGCACTTTCTTCGGCTTCGTTCACTGTTTGCTTTGGCCACAAACCTTTGCTGAGGAAACCCCGACCACTTTGGCTCGCAGGCAAACGACGGTATACCGCAAAGGGGGAACTCGCTTAGCTGCTAACTTTTTACTGGCAATTGCTCTCTGCATCCGACTGCTACACCATCTATTTGCATTTAATTGGACGACGATGGATGTTCCCAGGTCCCTCCGATGTGCGATGAGCAAAACTACTGCAGCAGTCGTGCTTTTCGGATCCAGAAATTTAGGACCCACTCGTGCTCGGTTCCGGCCTAGGGAATCGGTTTTGCCCATCACTAGAACGTTTGTGATAAGTCAAAAATTTCTACTGTAATTACCAATTTGAAGTTAACTTTTTAGTTCTTTTATTGGTTTTTTTTTATAAATTGTCCCCCAAATTTCAAGTCTGCTTAAAGAAAAGTATTTCTTGCAAAACATTAATCCATGCGCATCCATCTTTATTCCAAGGTTGGTATGAATCATCAGGCGAAATTGATTTCCCCGACTTGACACATCAATGACGCTAGTTCTTTTACTGTGGAGAAAAACTTTATTTTATTGGTTCTTTAAATCTAGTATAGCTGCTTTTAGCATTCAGCTTTGAACTTTGATCTATAACGGGTTTACAAAAGCAGCAAAACGAAGTAAAGTCGCCACCGGATTCAAGAGTTGTTGAACCTTTACCTGAAAAAGTCTCTGTACTTTGATCCAACTCTGCAACCGATACGTACGCAGCCAGTTAATGCGCGATTAAATTTGAAAAGATCGTTAAACTTAATCCGGATCTCATACTCATCACTATAAGAGGCATTAGTTGTACAGTTAGAAAACTGAACAATTATTACAGATAAATAAGATTCAGTAGCTTATATTTTATCAGCATAACCAGTTCTCGTTCTACACCATAAATAGCCGCATCGTAAATTACCCAACGATTGACACAATTGAATGACCTGACCGCTGGCCACAAATTGGATTAGCATGCATACCAGCTTCTTCGTGGCACACATACGAATGGTTGAAAAACGCAGCGTGAAAAAATAAAACGCAAAACAGCATGATAGCCGTTATCAACTATGTTTTGTTTAAGTGTCCGTGGTGGAATACAAAACTCAGCAACCTCAGTCCAGCCGTAGCCATCGTAAGGAGTTCAGTTGCTTATCGTCCATCCCTTAGTTCATACGGCTGGTCCGGACGGCTTGTCCAGTCAATCTTTTGCTCCGGAAGGTGAATAACCCCCGATCTGGTGCGCAACACGATGGCAAAGTGTTCCGTGTACATCGCAGTCGCTTTAAGTTTGTGCAGTCTCATCGTCCAGGCGAACGGATTGCGCCAGTTTTGGCGTGGTAAATCTTTCAGTAGCGATCAACCAAGCCAAACGACGGAATCGTCTTTGTTCGGCGCACAACTGAATGATACTCCCGATCTGTGGTTCGAGCAGATACTCGACCACAATGATCCTACCAATGGAGCCACCTGGAAACAGCGGTACTACGTGAACGACCAATTTTTCAACGCATCCGACCCAAATGCTCCCGTGTTTCTCATGATCGGCGGAGAGGGCGAGGCCACGGCCCGATGGATGCACGAAGGAGCGTGGATCCATTACGCGGAAAAACATGGCGCCCTGTGCTTCCAGCTGGAGCATCGTTTCTACGGCAAAAGTCATCCGACGGAGGATTTGTCCACCAAAAATCTTGCCTACCTCACCTCCGAACAGGCGCTGGCCGACTTGGCGTATTTCATAGTGGGCATGAACGAAAAGTATGCCCTCAATCCGCACGATCACAAGTGGATCGCGTTCGGTGGATCCTATCCGGGGTCGCTGGCGGCTTGGCTGAGGGAAAAGTATCCTTCGCTCGTGCACGGTTCGATCAGCTCCAGTGGGCCACTGTTGGCGAAGATCGATTTCGTCGAGTACTACGACACGGTTGTCCGCTCGCTCGGTCGCTACTCGACGGAGTGTGTGGACTCGGTCAAGAGTGGCATGCAGCAGGTGGAAACGCTGCTGAAGCATATGATCGGGCAGAGGACACTGAACGATAAGTTCCAGCTGTGCGATCCGGTAGAAAAATCGATCGCCAACCCGCTCGATGTGGCCAGTCTGTTTGAAGCGATTGCGAGTAATTTCGCCGGCGTTGTGCAGTACAATAAGGACAACAGCCCACACGCCACCGTTACGATCGACGAGGTGTGCGATGTGATGGCCAACCAAACCATCGGGGCACCGGTAACGCGTTTGGCCGAAGTCAACCGGATGCTGCTGAAGCAGGGCAACCAGAGTTGCCTCGACTATGTATACGATAAGACCGTCCGGCAAATGCAGAACGTCTCTTGGGACTCGGATGTGGCGAGTGGTGGTAAGTTTCAATTGCTTTACTTTTAAATTATCACAACTAGAAAGATAAAACGATCGACCCTTTCTCTACAGCCCGCCAGTGGACGTACCAGACGTGCAACGAGTTCGGGTTCTATCAAACCTCCAACGATCCGGATGCGGTCTTCGGTGACCGGTTTCCGGTCGAGTTTTTCGTGCGCCAGTGCGCCGACATTTACGGTGCACGGTTTGGAGCGGAATCGCTCGCACGAGCCATCTACCGGACCAACACAAACTACGGCGCGCTGAATCCGGCCACCACGAACGTCCTGTACGTGCACGGGAACATTGATCCGTGGCATCGGTTGGGACTGACCGAAAGCAACGACATACACACACCAACCATTCTGATCGATGGGACGGCACACTGCGCAAACATGTACGAGCCGAAAGATAGCGACTTTCCACAGCTGAAGCAGGCACGGTTGGAGATCGATACGTTCATTACGAATCTACTTGCAATGTAAACCGCGAAGAGGATCTTTAAAATTTTCAAAGCCATACCATAGGGTGTTATCTAATGTGGGATTTTTACAACGAAGTACCAACATAATGCGAAGGCCATGTTGTTACATCACTACTGAATTGCAACGGCTTCTGGTTCCGTCGTTACGCGTAACACAACCTTGTAACGGAATGGAATAAAAGTCTCATAGCCTTAACGTAACCAGGTTAAGTTTAAAAGTACCACCTCCATATTTATTTTTATTGCAGCTACTTAAATATTACGGTATATGAGAAAAAACGCAAATCATGCTTTGTTTTCCGTGCATGCCTAAACCTTCGTTGAGTCAATTATCCACGGTTTAAAAAGGCGTCAACTCATTTCACAGAAGTAATGTAGCAGTAAATCTTTCCACTTTAGATGTTAGCACTTGGTTTGAATATCATCTTAGTTTATTTACTAATGCTTCAAATTCAAACTAAATCATACGATAAGATATCTTTTCGAGTAACACAAGGAGTGTAATTTTCAAATTGAACTGATTAAAAACCAAGCAAAAATTAACTAACATCACTTACATACCTGAAAAAAATAGGATGATTGGAGCTTCGATTCTGTTCTTGAAGAAAAGGGTTTCGAAATATTTTTACAATTTTTCTCTCGTACAAAATCACACAATACGGCGTGTGGTCAAATTTTTTTTTCGAATATATTTACTTACAAATTCAAACTGTAATGTTGGTTGTAAAGTTGGGTATAAAAATCTACACAAACAATTTTTCTGTCTCCATCATCCAAAGAAGGTAATGTTAAAAATGTGAAAATGCAACCATTCAGTTCATCGATTAATTACGTCCCTGTTGCTTCTCTTGCGAAAGCTGGATCTGACTCACGGACGAATGCTGCGAACGGGTTTCCCACTGTTCCTGATCGTCGGCAAGCGAGGCCGTGTCCACGCAAGGATCGATCGTCGGCTGGGCGTTAGGGTCCACGGCCGGACATTCGGCAATCTGACTGGAGCGATTCGAGCGACTCGATTCCAGCAGGCGAACGTTTTCGTTGGCATTGGCACGTGTCCTGCTGGTCGGGGCCACACGTGCTCCCGAAGAAAGGGGAGTCGTTTTGCGCGAACCATCCCGCGAGCCACCTGTTTGAGAGGAACTGTTGTGCGCCGGTTTTGTCGTTGTTTTCGTAGACGAGGCAGAGTTCCGTTGTTCGTTGGTGGGTGGTGTGTCTTCATCGGGTATTTTAATGTGGAATTTCTAGCATCGAGAGAACAAAAAAGGATTTTAAAGAATTCTATTTTGGAATGGTGAAACATTCTACTTACCTCCGGAACCTTCCAAACAAAAATACCTCCATCACTCGAACCGGTTACGAGGAATTTTCCATTGGGACTGTATCGGGCCGACGTGATGGCACTCGCATGCCCAATACCCACCGCAACCTCCACACCGAGCTGGTAATTCCACAGCCGCACGATCTGGTCCGTACCCGCCGACACAAAGTACTCACCCATCATGTTCATGTCGATCGCATTGATCGGCCCGGATTTGGAACCTTCGACTTCGCGCACGAGGCTTCCATCGTACGCCTCCCAGTAACCGATCAGCTTGTCCGAGCCGGCCGTCAGGATCTGCACCCCGGTCGGGAAGTACTGGGCCGCGATGAACTGTGTGTGCGCAAAGATCACGTGCTTGCGGGTGAGCCGGATCAGATCCCAGATGACGCACGATCCGTCCCGCGAGGCGGACACCACCTCCGTGTCGTAGTTGTTGATGTGCACCGACTCGATCGGACCGTAGTGTTCCTTTAGCACACCGATCAGACTCTGCACGTACGGATCGATTTTCCACACGCGCACCTGACCCTCGATGCCACCGCTCACCACGATCTTCCCGTTGCTCGTGACCGCCACCGACGAGCAGCCCTTGTTGTGGGCGTTCGGGATGGCATAGATAAGCTTCCCGGTTAGTGGGGTGAAGGCGCGGATCACACCATCGTTCCACGCCGAGATGATACTCTTTCCATCGCGGCTGAAAACGATCGACGAGGAGGCAAAGTTGGGTACGACGATCCGTAACAGTTCCTGCATTTTCGAGGTGGACCATATGCGGATCGATTCGTGGCTAGCTGTGGCAAAGACTAGCGAAAAGTTGCTGTAAAGGAGAGAGGGTACGATTTCAAATTATGTAAGTAAGTCGGACGTAAAGCATGTAAAGAACTTACTAAGGAAAAGCAATGTCGTAGACGGCATTCGTGTGGCATGTCTTAAGTAATCTAAGACTCGATGAAAAATTCGCCAACTCCAGCGAGTAGATTTCACATCCATTCGTTCCAATGAGCAGAGTTTTTCCATGGACAATCTGTAGCGATGTAACGACACCGTCGATTTTCGTAGAATGCAACTGAAAGTAACATGCGTTTAAGATGGTTTACCGAAACCACAACCAACAGTTCCCGACTAAGTACATACCGATTTAAGCTCAGGCCATGTTGGTCCTCGGTAGGTTTTGAAGTTTGCGTTCCGTTCCTGCACCAGATCGATCGTTCCGTCCCCAGCGCCAATGATGAGCTTTCCGTCCGGAAGCAGTAGCAAATCGCGCACCCCGTAGTGATACTTCTCGCAGTCCTTGCCGGGCGGTTTGCGTGCGTTGTGCTTACCGAAGCATCCAAGCAGCACCGGCATTTTATCCTGCGACGGCACACTTGGATTTGGATTGCAGTTCAGGTTGATCTTCACGATGTCACCACTCATCGTGCCCACGTACAGCGTGTCGTCGTTCGGCGAGATGCGCATTCCCGTGAACTCCCGGCGCAGTTTCCCAACCGCCACGTCCTGCACGGTCAGCCGCTTCCGCTCGCGGTCAATGTTCCAGACGCGCAAATTTTGATCCCCACCGGACACGAACGTCGTGAAGCGCTTGTTCAGGCTGCACACCTTCGTCGCGTCGCCGGTCGTTTCCTTCGTCGCGATCGTGCCACAGATGGCGGTACGCTGCTCGATGTCCCACACGATGATCGAACCGCAATCCTTACCGCCCAGACTCACCAGAAATTGGTCGTTCGAGGAGAAGCAGAGCGACTGCACGCGCACCCGGTGCAGTTCGTAGCGCGAGATCTCCTTGCGACTCTCCCAATCCCACACGATCACGTACGCCCGGAAGCCCATGTGGTTCGACTGGCCGGAAGCAACCATACGCCCGCTGGTGGAGATATCCAGCGTGGAAATGGTGTTCGTGTGACCGCGCAGAAAGGTTTGCTTGTTGGTGGCGAGCTCGTAGATGGAAATTTCATTTCCCAGCGGAAACACCAAATGGCGCTGATCGGGATGGACGCGTAAACCGCACACGACATGGCCTGTAAAGAAAGGTGATTTACCAAATCAAAGCATGCTCTAACTTCTAATTTTTCTAAATTATTATTTACCGTCGAATCCGATTATGGCGGAGGGTTCCAAATTAATTACTTCCGTTGGCTCCTCGATGGACATCGTTTTCTCGGTAGATTTGCTAGCAAAGCACGATTCATGCACAATCTGCAACAATATCGAATCGAATGCATTTGAGGTGCATGACCAGCTTGCTTGTTATAGTTGTGAAGCCTTCTCACATAGTAACCGTTCGTTACCAATGTTACTGGTTGGCCTGGCAACGAGCGAACAGGGCCGTTTGTTGCACATTGTTATTTCGTAGGAAAATTCGTAACTTTGTGAGTTCAACAGGTGGTCTAGTTGATTCCATCAAATTGGTCCGGAGAAATTATGTACTTTTTAACAATTGGTTGCAAAGCGATAATTCTGTTCGAACCGAGAACGTGTTTAGTCGATACAACGATTGCAAATAGAGTATGCTGGAAAACTAGTTTTTAGAAAATAACTCAAAGAAATGGAATATGTAAAAATTCCTTATTGTTCATAGAGTTCAAACAAAACTTTCTCTAGCTTGTTAAAACAATAGTCAATAATCTTTGAAATTTGGATTCATTATTTACTTTATTTTTTTTTTCGTTAACCTATTTCTTGTGTACGCAAATGTTCATTTCCATTTCTCGGCTCATTGTTCACCTGTTTTTTTTATTTTGTATCCATTTGTCTGTTGACTTTTCATCTGCAGTTGGCAAAGGGCAGCTAGTAAAAGATCCGGGATTTAGCACGATCTTCCCAGGTACTCCTTCCTCTCTGGGACCTGGGATGGACCAACAAGAACTGTGCAAAATGTCCTGCCTTTTCCTATGTGTTTATTATGTTTTTTTTTCTTGTTACATTTACTCTTGGCTTGAAGGGGGAGGGGGATATAAACTTCGCTCGCTATCGCTAGAGTAACTTAGCTACTTGCCAATTTTGCGCTACAAGTTCTTGCATGAATTTAGCTGCTCCTGCACCATCCACTAACACTACCCGACCGTTTCACTCTACATGAATGGCAAAGAACCGTCCGTTGAATTGTGCCTTAATTGATAGAGTAAAGCTGTGCTACGGACGCGAAACTGCTGGCGCACGAGTAACAAAGTGAATTTTTCCGGTGGCTTACACTCAGGAGGGAAAAATCAGCAAATTCTAGTTAGATAATGTACAGATAAAAGTGATTCAAGAGTGTTGAACTGCTGTCCCAATAGATTTCATGCTTATGCGGTTCCGTCTTCGAGCAGTCGATTATTTAGCTCAACACCCATCCCTCGCATGGCCTGTTTATAGTTCTGAATCGCCTTTACATGGTTTGAGCTGCATCCTGTTTTTTTTTCTCTATCTAAACAAGTTGCTTTCCGTTTCCTGTAATAATCGTTCTACTTCCAACTCGGTTTCTCTGTCCACCGTCCTTCGTCAATCACATGCTACAAGGCCAAACATGATGCTACATCCTGCCGAGAACCGAACACGGCTGTGTTCCATGGCGTCTCTCGTCGCTGCATTTCCGAAACTATCCGTTTTGTTTTTCGTCCGAGCAATAAAGGTTCTTGTGTTGTTGTCGCTATTTTTGTGAACGGTAGATTTTCGCTTCGCACCATTGTCGGCCATTTCTAGATCGCTTCATCGTGGTTTTTAGTTATAATTAAAGTCTATATAATAGCGCCCACCAATCGTAAGAATAATTAAATAAACGCAACATTTAAGTGTTAATTTCGAATTTATATATCACTTGAGGCAGCGTTGGAAGTAGGTTGCGCCAATGTAACTGCCGCGCATGGCTTTGAAAACGTTGTGCTCAAATAGACGTCGGTTCGTTTGCAACACTTCGGCGGCCTCTCGGTTCAGTGGATCCTCAGGGTTTGGTTCCTGTGAATTTTAGCGCAGTAAACCAGATTTAATAATTGTGTTTGAGGGCACCGGTTTATCACACGGGTTAAGCCAACATGCACATTTTCATACGTACCAGGAACAAGTATTGCAATCCATACACGATCGAGTTGATCGTCAACACCGGCTTCCAGTCTTCGCGCAGAATGTTCAAGCACACGTTCCCTTCAAGGTCTATGTTTGGATGGTAGACCTGAGTTTCACATTTGACCTTCGGCGGCTCGTGCGGGTAGTTCGGTCCAACCTGCAAATGAGTAGAACATTTAAGAATCATTTATGGAAGAGGACACAAACGAAACGCACGACGTTCGAGAGTTATACCTTAAAGTTGAACACGAAACGACCTCCCTTGTAAAAGCCTTCATCCGGGCAGATGATGAGTTTGAAGTTGAGCAAATCATCCGGATCCGGAAACTCGGTGGCACAAGTCTTGGGGAGGTTCAGCTCATTGATATCTAGTCGGGTTGATCAAACGCATAGTAAAGCAATCATTGGAACCACGCGGAAAATCAAAAAGTGCCAGCCCTTACCCTTGGTAATCCGTAGCTGTGCGGCGGTGAAAGTTTTCTTCTGTCCTCCAGCCATTGGTGTCGCTTCGCCACCTTTCTTCTGTTGTTTCAGCGAAAATAGTTTAATCATCGTGACCACTTATTGTTGCGTTTCTTGACGACGAAGCGACCAGCAGGTGTCAAAACAATAATTTCCACGGCGCTGCGAAATTCCGCCAGCAGCTCCAACGCAAAATGGTGTTGATTCGGTTGGTTCGCTGGTATCTGCTGCAGCCTTCCGTCGTAACACTTTGCTTCGTATACAAACAGTGGCGTTGTTGAATCAGAGGAGCAGAAAGGAAAACACTGTTACAAATTTGGAACCCATTCACGAGCGCACTGTTTATGCTTATGAAACGAATTGTTAGTAGCTAGAGTACGCATTCGCAAACTTCCGAATTGGTAATATTTACGTTCGTCTGAAACTTGTTTGTCTCCCTTTTTCCCAGAGTTCGCTTCAATATTTTACAATTTTCTCCGTTTCGTCGGAGTGTGGTTGTCAGTTCGTTGGGTGAGCAGTGTTGCCATGAATTAGGGAAATCTACGAGAACGATACGTTCAGCTCCTATCAGCTAGCTGAGTTTAATCACGAAAATATTCAAAAGTTTCCTGGTCCATTGTCAGTCAATGGTGTATTCTTAAGCCAAACTTTTATTGAAAGTTTGTCTTTGAGGTGTTAAAAAACGGTATGGTTTTCTATTAACATCTTAAATTAAGTTTTCTGTTTCCAACAAAAACTTAACGAAACCAGTGATAGTAGAGTTATTCAAACGCTGGCAACACTGTGGGAAAGCAAACTGACAGCCACAACACTATCTACCTTTCTCACTCACTTTATTGTGCGAGAAAGAGATGGCGCAGGTTTGTTTTGAACTGTTCCCGCCAATGTAGCGCACAAAATTTGCACGTCGCCAATCGAAAAGCAATTCGACTTGCGGCATTTGAGCAATTATTGTGGCCAAAAAGAGTGTTAAAATTTATTAGTTTTCCTCTTAAGTCCTTGTGAATCACGGAGTTTTTGTTTCACACATATATTCACAATGGAGGACCCCGTATTCCGTCAGAAGTACCAAAAGTGCAAGTACAGAGTTAAGCAATGGGAAAAGGAGTTTAAGAAAAAGCATGGCCGTGTTCCGTCTAAGGTGGGCCGATACTCGCCAATGGCGCAGCGTGGTAAATTTGTGGAAGAACAGATATTTAACATTGCTTTTTACTTACGATCCTCCAGCTGGACATTCGCGACTCGCCGAGCGAAATTCGAAATTCGTACAAAATGTACTACCGGCTAAAGACCAGCCTGCTCGAAGACACCTTGCTGGATGTGCTGGACGATGACGATGATTTCGATGGTTCACTCATTTCCCAAGAGTCCAGCTTTTCCCAGGAAATCGGCGATAGTATGGGGAGGTTCGGCAATGGGTCAATTTTAAACGAGAGCGCCCTTGCCGGAAGGACTTCTTCGATGAGCAGTTTACTTACGGAACCCATAGGCCGTACAAGCACCGCGATGGATTTTGAGGCAGAAGAGCAAGTACAACAGAACCAGAACGCGTGGAGAGGTGAAAAAAGTCGCAAGAAAGATCCGGTTCCCAGTGGAGTTTCGAAAGATACGCCCACCGATCCTCCGAAACCCGTTGGCATAAAGGTAACGAAGCTAATGTCCGCTACGAGCTTGATTATTCCTAAACGAAACCCGCGTAAGTCGATGTCACGAAACTCTTTCGGAATGTCAGCGACCGATGGGTCCGGTTCAACCACTGGTGGTGGCAGTGGGACGAAATTCACCCTACCCGACCTGGAGACATTACTCACAGCCAAATCAAAAGAACTGGAAAGTAGTATGAAGGTTGAAGAAAAACTCTCAGTTCCCTCATTGAGCGAACCAATGAATCAGTTAGACGAAAGATGGCTTAATCGGCGCTCCGGTGGCGAAGTGGAAACAAGTTTATCTAACCAATCTCCTACACTTCCCATCGCGGAGCAAGCGAAACCCACCAACTACGGGCTTCGTAACATCAATCTGGCTTCAATCGCCTCATCGTCAAGCTTCGGTATGTCATCGTTGAGTGTTGCCTGTAAGGAGCCTCCGGTTGATATCAAACCAATGGATGGAATAGCCGTTCAAAATACAGCATACGATCGGACTGTGCAATCGGATTCCGATGGGGTGGTGGAGAATTCGGAAGATGAGAGCACTAAAACGTCCCCAGGGATGATGCACATTGCGAAAAAACGTAAGATCTTCACCACCATCAATCGAAGCCCGGTGGAAAAGCCAATCAAGGAGGAAAACATCTCGAAGCCGGTAGGGGAACCGCAGGCGATCCAAAAAGACACCGAAAAGAATCCCCAGAACGAAAAAGAAAACGAAAAGGAACCCGTGCAACGACAAAAACGTGTCGTAAAGAAAGTAACGAAATCTGGAAAGCCAAAACCTACGCTTAGGAAAGTAAAAGAGAAACCGAAATCGGTGGTACCACGTGCTCGATCAACTCGGGCAAGCGCGAAGGTTGCCAGCTATCGAGAAATACTCGCCGAAGATAATGCGGTTGAGGCGAAATTTTCAAGCGATGATGACGATAAGGATCCCGATTACGGGATGAAACCCAATGAAGCGGACGATGAGTCGTTACCTTCGGAAACGGGAGATTCTGATCATCAAGGGCAAGAGGAAGAACAGGCGGTCCTTAAACCTAAACAAGTCCGTCGTTCACGTAGTACCGGCCCGGTGAAACAACGGAAAACTCCACGGGTTAAGGGAAAACCGTCACCCATCTCTCCGAAGCTAAGCCCGGGTTCATCGAAGCCATCAACGTCCAAGGGGCGAAAATCGAAAGGAGTCACCCAGCGGCAAAAAATAAGTGCCACGAGTGAGGCACAATCGACGGGAGGCGAACAAGAAGAACCCGACGAGTATGTGCCGGAGTTTGGGCTCGATCGGCTTAAGAGCATTCCACGCCTCGACATAAAAGAACTGATGAAGGACACAAAGCTAGCCGACACTTTCATTCAAGGCGCGGGCTTAGGCGATCCCACAGGGAAACCGTCCACTGCAGAACAGTCTGAAAGTGCCAAAGAAACGGCGTTGCGCAAGAAGATGGCGGCGGGGAAGTTGAACGAAAATTTCGTGCGTGTCGATTTGCGAAAGAAGGTGTTCGTTAGGGGCAAGAAAACGATGAACTACAGTCGCTACAAAAAGTCACTGTGGAAGGCAAAGAAGGTGGCCGCTCTGAGCGGACCGGACATGGATATGGGTGGGTGCGACGGAGGAACGTTAACGTGCTTTTTGTGCGGCGGCACTGGCCACATGGCACGTCAGTGTAAGAATGTGAAGGAGGACAAGCTCCTACCGTTTGATGAGAATGCGGTGGAAGATTCTTCGTTCCCCACGTTGGAGGAAGCGGAAGCGATGGCCCTATCAAAGACGGCCGTTGTTCACTCAAATCGCATGGAGAATCTTCCGCCCGTTGCTAATTTGCTGTGGAAAGAACAGCCAACAGGAAGCTCCGAACCGAACGACGAGCAAGAAACCACAACGAATTCACATGATGAGTTGCCGGAGGAAGAACCACCTGAGGCGACACAGGAAGCTACGAATGTGGTTTCAAAGCCGGCATACATAGGTCATCGGATACCGGAAGATTTCCTTAAGAAATCCGGTCTGTTAGAAGCGACAGTCAGTCGCGGGGCCAAGGGCAGCTTCGAACCGGTTTACGAGCAACAGCCGGATGGAACCCTACCCGAAACACCACCGGAAGTTCTCGAGACGCTACAAATGTTTGGCCATAAGTCCTTCCGTCACGGTCAGGAGCGTGCCGTGATGCGTGTGCTCTGTGGAATGTCGACCCTTGTTACGCTTAGCACTGGCGCGGGAAAATCTCTCTGCTATCAACTTCCCGCGTACCTGTACCGCCGAAAGCGCCAGTGTATTACGCTTGTTATTTCTCCGCTGGTTTCGCTTATGGAGGATCAGGTGCACGGAATGCCGGACTTTCTTAATGCTCACTGTCTACACACAAACCAGACGCCAAAGTAAGTAGAACAAGGGAAGAGTTTAATATACCTTTTTCTTAAGGAGACAAACCTTATTGAACACTTATAGTACCACAACAATCTAGTTGAACTGTATTCTAACCTTATCAAAAATATTAAAACCAAAAACTGTTAAGCAAAATGAGACAAATAATTAGTATTTTTATTTTTTTTTATATATAAGGAGAAGTTTAGAAGTAGTTCAGAGTTATAAAACTTGTTACAGAATTGGCCACACTGAGAATAATAATTCTTTCCAACTGTTTTACATCTTCTTATAGAGTTCGCGATCGTACGATGACGGCAATCAAAGCAGGCGAGGTGGATGTGCTATTGATCTCACCGGAAGCAGTCGTTGCCGGGGAGAAATCTACCGGCTTCGGTTCACTGCTTCGCGAGCTGCCACCGATAGCATTTGCATGTATCGACGAAGCTCACTGCGTGTCCCAGTGGAGTCATAATTTCCGACCAAGTTACCTTATGATCTGCAAGGTAATGGCACGAACGGGAAGAGTGAAAGCACGTCCTCTTACGTTATTTTTTTTTTATTGTATCGCAGGTTTTAAAAGAAAAACTGGGTGTAAGAACAATTCTTGGACTGACCGCCACGGCTACAGTACAAACGCGGTATGTTGCTATTATATCATTGTTTCAATTGAAGCTAATAGAAAACTCTTCTTTTTGTGTGTTTCAGACAAAGTATCGTTTCCCATCTGGCCATACCGGATGGTTTGAGCGGCATCATCAGCGATATTCCGCTGCCCGACAATCTACTGCTAACCGTTTCACGCGACGCAAACCGAGACACGGCTCTGGTGGAGCTGCTTCTTTCAGAGCGCTTCAGTTCCCTACAATCGATCATCGTGTACTGTACACGGCGTGATGATTGCGAGCGGGTGGCCACGTTCGTCCGCACCTGCTTCCAGGATGCGGCCCGTGCAGCGGCCGAAGCAAACACCAATAAACGTAGACGGATGAATTACGTCGCAGAACCGTATCACGCCGGCATGCCCGCGTCACGTCGACGGACGATACAGAACGCATTCATGAGCGGCGAGCTGCGCATCGTGGTGGCTACCATCGCTTTCGGTATGGGCATCAACAAGGCGGACATACGTGCCATTATTCACTACAACATGCCGAAGAACTTCGAGAGCTACGTGCAGGAGGTGGGTCGCGCGGGACGCGATGGGCTGCTTTCGCACTGCCACCTATTTCTCGACAATCGGGGTAACGATAGGAACGAACTACGGCGCTTCATCTTTGCGAACTCAATTGATCGACACGTGATCCGCAAGCTGCTGCAGAAGATCTTTGTGCCTTGTGCTTGTGCACAAATTTTTAAAAATCCGTAAGTGTCTTTACCGGTGTGGGCTCGTTTAATTAGCCGTATTTAATTGGTTTCTTTTCTTCTCTTCGTTCAACAGGCAGTTGGCTAACGACTTACAGCAAGAGATCCAAGCAATCAATGGCATTGATTGGGATGCCGAATTCGACGATAATACCGCGGTCAACGAAGTTCAACGAAAAAACAACAACCAACATTTACACCCCAAAGGCGGGAAACGATTGTGTCCCGGGCATGAGATATGCTTCTCAATCGAATCCACCGTCCAGCAGCTCGATATTCCGGAGGAAAATATTGCCACTTTTCTCTGCTACCTCGAGCTGCACGAGCAGAAATACATCCAAGCGCTGAGCCCGGCCTACTGCATGTGCAAGATAATGTCGTACAATGGTGTCCGGCCGCTGAGGATGGCCGCAAAAGAGTGTCCCCCGTTAGCGATGGCATTTGCGCTCGATCTTAAGCGGGGCATTTCCCATGCCACATCTACGGTCATCGAGTTTCCGGTGATAGACGTGGCGGCCGCAATCGGATGGGACAGTGGCGTCGTAAAATATCAATTAAAAAATCTCGAATGGACTACTGGTAATAGCCACTTCAGGGGAAAGGACACTGAGAGGGGACACTTTAATTGTAATCGTGTGTTTACTTGCAGAAAATAACGTTCGGAAACGTTCCCCTCTGTCGGTGAGCTTCTCAAACTTAGGGTTCCGGGTGCGTGCACCGGGTGACCTAACGGACGATGAGCTGGATCGCACATTGGACACACTGTACGAACGCGTAACCAGCCAGGAACGCACCCAGCTGGCGCAGTTGCAGTACATTTCGGACGCACTAAACTCGGTGAGCTTCAACAGCATTCATCCCGTTTGTCGTGTGGATTGTCCGTCCGGTCCATCGGAGAAGCTGAAAAAAATCGTTCGGGAATACTTCATAACGGACATTAGCAAAGAACATGTGGAAATCGTTCCAGAGGTAAGACATTTCGAAAGATTTGCGAAAGACCAATGCATTAGTGATACCAATACCTCACCTAATTCGATTATTCCCCAGCCTGACGACACAACGGACGAGCGCTTAATAGCGGACATCCGCACGATGATATGCCGTTACCCGGAAAACAATTTCAGTGGCCGAACAATCGCTCGGATATTTCACGGTGTCCAGAGCCCGAATTATCCGGCGTTGGTTTGGTCCCGGTCGAATTTCTGGCGCGCCTACACGAAGACTGATTTCAATCGCATCGTACGGTTAGCGAACGCTGAAATTGTGCGAATGAAGAGCTGAGGATTTGAGATTCGGGAATCGGCCGGGGTGTTAGTTGAATTGTTATTTGGTTTTCTGCACACAGATTTCATTTTTACTTTGATTGTACTCAATAAGAATAAAGTTGTTATAAATTATAATTCGAAAGACATGATTTGAGTAATTTTTAAGTGAGAAAAGTTACCATGGAAATAAATTTACCGTTTTGCTATGAAAAGATAGCCTCCCCGTGGAAAGCTACGACTCTGACCTGCTGTTATAAACGTATCGTGTTGTCAGACGGAGGAGCTCGAAGTTTTTGTGCAAAACAATCATCCTTATGGCCATATTTTCGCATATATCATCCCATTTTGCTCACGGCGGAAGTTGCAAATTTCATTTAGCAACACTATTTTTCCGGAAGAATAGTGCTTCATCGCAGGCGAGTGTGTCATCAACGTGCCACAGCTTCATCGCGCCGTGATTCACCCACGACAAAAGCTGTCAAACGGTTCGCGCGGGGTAGGGGGTGCAGTGCATAGTGTTTTCTTATCATTTGTCAAACATTGCACGAACATCGGCCAGGCGAACAAGCCAGTTCCCGTAGAATTCTCGACACGCACGGGTCGTTCACATCGGCGTGGACCGCGTTTTGGTGCAGCAGCAGCAGTTCGAGGCGTGTGCCAGTTGATAGCTTGGAAAAGGAGCTTGCGGAACAGGCAGCTGGACTGCCGAACAAGTACCGTTGTGATCTGTGCGAAACGTATCAACGTTGTCCTATTTTGCTGCGCTGCGTTGTATCATCAGCTGAGTGCATTCGAAAAGTGCATGCAAGTGCAGAAAGAGGCAGGCGAGGAAAAAAGCAAAACGTACACAGTGCATTATTCTGTTCAACACACAGTGTGACCCGTTGGTGAGCAAGAGTTGTTGCTTCACCGATCCGATTCGCCGTCGATCGTCCGTGTGTCCCGTTCATTCGAAAGGTGCGTCATTGATTGCCGTTTAAAATCGTCAGTGAATCCCAAAATCGGGGGAAATCCAACCGGAGGGGGGAAAAACGTACATTGGATACATGGGGCAATAGGCAGATAGCATATTGGAAGGAAATTTCTCGACTGCTCTGGGCAGATTTCGCATGAGCGTGTGCTCGTCTGTCAATAGAAAACCATTAGCCACTGGAACCACGGGTAGTTGCTGTCCTTGACAAGCCATTATTCTAGATCCCGTGGTATCGGACAAGTTTAAAGAAATCACAAATCTACGGGAATCGACAAAGCCCCTGCGAAACTCCTCGCTTTCATCTCGTGACAGCAACTAGGTCCTTGAAGAACGAGAGACACAGACTGGGCCAACCAAATCTAGGTCCAATCTGGGGGTGTGTGTTGCGCATACGAACAGGCCCGCGACCTGGAAAATACCTCCGAAATGTTCGCCAAGAATCGGGCCACGGCTGATAGTATGTATGTCGCTTGATTTCATAATATTTCCATGCTCTTTATTGCCCATCCGTAACGTACTCTCCGCGGGACAGTTTCCTCGCGGGGCATCCCCTTGTTCTTGCTTGCGTGCGGATAACTTTGCGTCCCTTTTTGTCATCCTACGGCGTGTGCCAAGACGCGAGTTTTACCTCCCGTCCCTTACTGTAGCTAGAAACAATTTTGCACTCGTTACGCTAGCGCACGCCGCGGAATGGCAGTAAAAGATGGAAACAAAGAATAGATCATTGAGAAGTCAAGCTGCATAAAGGAAGAAACACTCCTCTCCGTGCAGTGGCGGTCCGCTAAGTGGGGAAAAATAGCGTCTTCATGTCTCGTGGCGGAGTTCCCATGGAAAATCGGTACGGAACAACAACAAAAAAAAATCCTCCAGCAGGAGAGAACGCTCTTACGTCAGCTGATGGACAATTTAAATGATTCTTTATTACATTCCCTGAGATTGAAGTAACAAGATTTACATTAACGCATTCAAATACTTACACCAATTGGAGTAAAAATACTCTTCTAATAGATTTGCTTATCGTTGCGTAAAAAACGGGAATGAACTGAAATGCCAGTTGAGAGCATGACTAGATTTCGTTAGCTACAGGATAAGATGCTGCAGCACAGATAGGACTAC
>KE525275.1:1648608-1659968 GCA_000441895.2 Anopheles sinensis | reverse complement strand
GATACGAAACTAGGCGATACGTCGTAGTGGAGAGATGAAAAAAAGAAAGATGATAACTAAACAGAAGCAAAACAGGAACTGATGATGTTGTGAGATGTTTTTAGCTGTGATGTTTTAGCGGAGTTGAAATACGAGAACCGATAAGAGTTAACCTACAAGCGCGGTTGGTACCTTGAAAAATTCATAACTCCGGCTGTATGGCTCCGATCGACAAGTTTGGGGCATCAATCGAAAGGTCTCGGTGCGAACTAGCTAGGAAAAAAGTTTCAAGCCGATCCGGTGGAAAACATGGACGTGAGTAGCAGAACATGGGGCAAAAATCGGGTCCAAGTCGCAGGAAATGGCACTTGGACCACGAATACCGTCCAGGGGGTACGAGCTACCGCCCTGGCGTAGAAAAATCATAACTTGTCCAGGTCAATACCTAAATAAAAGTATATGGGGCCAACCCGGTCCGGGACCTGCAAGTCGGTCGTTTGGCCTGGTGATGGTCCGCACCGGCCAATATGGGCGTCAGGGTGAGGTACCTTGAAAAATTCATAACTCCGGCTGTATGGCTCCGATCGACAAGTTTGGGGCATCGATCGAAAGGTCTCGGTGCGAACTAGCTAGGAAAAAAGTTTCAAGCCGATCCGATGGAAAACATGGACGTGAGTAGCAAAACATGGGGCAAAATCGGGTCCAAGTCGCAGGAAATGGCACTTGGACCACGAATACCTCCCAGCGGGTAAGAGCTCAGAAAAAGGCTCATAGAGGGAAGCACAGATTTATGAATTATTACGCCACTGATCGACTCGAAAACTGAAAGTGTGGCGAAGCACTAACGACAGTTTAAAGAAAATAGAACGAACATTGGCATGAGGTTTGCGGTAACTATCTTCGTTCGACATCACATCTTAACGTAAATATGCCGTCACTATAATCACACTATAACCTACTACTCGTTGATGTTTTCTCCCTTTACCATTCGATTTATTTAAATTAGAAGTTTCCATTCTTTACCATACGCCCTGTCGGCTTTGTGGAATCGATCCCATCGACGGGTTTCGATGGTTTCGAGCCGGAAACGTTTATGTCCTGCCATACATCTATAGATGAACTGAGAGAGAGCTGTTAACACGATTGCCACAGCACTCGTTGCCGTCGGCCCGAGTGCGCTTCATGAGGTGTTTAATTCTGTTACTTACTTGATATATTTGCGCTACGTTTACGTTTCTTCTTCTATGAAGATACTGTCTTATATACATCAGAACAAAACACAAAGGAAGATATAAATATTTAAATAAAAACCATGAACAAAAGAAATATAAAAGTCTGATACGAAGAAAATAAAATACCATAACAATTAGATGAACTATATCCAAACACGGTATGTAGAAGAGTAAACGAAAACTCCTCACGAGAAAATCGACTGATATTGAAGCACTGAACGAGCAGAGCGTATAGGTTTGTGTCCTTCGGTGTGATTAGATGTGTACGCCTGCCAGGATGGCCCTGCTATCCGGAACCACCGGATTCAGTTAGGCAAGGGTGTGTGGAAGGATGTGTTTTGTTGGACCATTCTTATAGTTTTATGTGCGAACGTATTCAGGCGATACGAACCGTGTGTGTAAAACGATAACAGGAAAAAAAAACAAGACAGAGCATTTATAAGAAACAAAATCCAGAGATGATAATTGCAAGTAACAGTAGAATCCTTCCAAAGTGAACCCTATAGATGGACAGATGAGAGTACTTTACCTTTATGAGAAATCAGGAGAGAGAGAATAAAAGAAATTAATGTATTCATCATATATTACCTATATATATATTATTCATACCACACACGCGCACCGTCAGACTAGACAGAAAAGAATTAAACTTTGCCATCATTCATCTGCTCAAGATCTCCTCCCTTTTACCCATTTTACCTAAGACATCGTAGAGCGAACGCTATCCGTTACTTCGTAGAAAACACTAGAGGTTTATCTTCCTCCTTAACACACATTCTATCATTGAACGAGAAGAGAAAGATTGCAATAAAAACGAACTACTATGATCCGTTCATGAACAGATGCCGTCCTGTTTGTAGTGTTTTAATTAATTATTTTTATTTAAAACACGCAGCTACTATCCATTTTGTTTTGTTTTGGTAAACTGTTCATCGTTAATGAAATGTTTACGTTAATGTTTCTTTTATTCTTCAATTTCAAGAATCAACCATCGTCACCAACCCCCTCGCCATTTTTATGTCGCCAAAGAAACTCCAGAAGCGGGAACGACGTGGAGTCGGGTAAGTGAAAAACCCAACACCTTTGCGTACTGAAGCTGATGAACTTTTCCGTTGCCAGGGTCCCTACTTGATCAGAACAATCAAACTGCATCGAACGAGGATGCGCTGCCAAAAATCAACGTCTGACAGACAAATCCGATAAACTGTAGCAAAACTCACTTAACCATCGGATCAGCATCATCCTCATCATCGTGTTCATCGAAGCGGCAACCGGAAGTAGCTACCATAGTATTTAACAGCAGCAGCAGCAGCAGCAGTCACAAGCTGGAGGGAAAAAGTTCCCCGTGTGCTCCACTAAGTGGGAAAGAGTGCGCAGGTGGCTGTGGCGGTGGGCGCGATATGCTGTTTAACCTTGAATCGAGCCGGCTGTATCGGACCCGCCGTGCCGGCGGTGCTGCTGGACACGATGCGAGAAACCCAACCACTTTTGAACCTCAGTCGACGGACGCAACAACCGGCGTCGCAACTGCCGGCACCACCAAACATTACACCTTACCGGCAATGCCGGCCCCGTGCAGCCTGCTGGAGAGCTACGTCACCGGAACTGGGTCCCCGTTGCGAAACCTGTACTGCCAATGCAAACACCACCACGATTCGTTACAGTGAACGTACTACAATCCGGTTCGATTGACCATGCAGAAGGTGACGGAAAACCGAAATCAAATTTTAAACTACCTTTGCCGACGGGATATCCTCGTCGTCGTTTTTTCCCTTCGTTGACCTTAGTTCAGCCCGTAGGGTGGTTAATTTTAGTAGCGAACAAATTTACAAATAGGTCCCACTCCGGATCTTCTGCAATCTATTGAAATCGTTGGAACATTTTATTATCCCCTCGTGATCCGTTTTAAAAGAGTGAGACCGGCCAGGCCAGACAACGGGGGCTACAAGTTTAATAGATGATGCGGATACGGTGACAACCGTATGCAGTGCAGCGTATTTTGTAATCGCGTGCGGGCCTCCAGCAAAGAAAAGGACAACACAAACCCACACCTTTTCGGTCTTTGTGCTTTTTCTTTGATTGAGAATTTAGCAAAAGGTTTTTGGTGGGTTGAGAACAAGGATTTTAAAGCATATACCGGATCGAACTGTTCCACTGGCACGCGCGTACGGGCTCAAATCACACTGTTGTATTTCAAATTTGTACAACCTTCTATTTATCGTTTAACTAGTTACTGGTAATTACCTTAGCTCTAGAAGATGACGCGGACGAGGTTAGCGGTTAGAAGTTTGACTGTAAGCAGAAAGTATATCTGTGTTGTACGATGTTGTGGGAGGTTTTTAGGGGAGAGCAACACGAACGCATATTTTTTTACTGTAAAACAAGCAGCAGAAACAATAGAATTTAACGGCAGGAGGAGCGCAGAATAAATATTACCTTTGGAGGGTTGCAGCGTGGTCATGGAGTGAGTTAGGTTTTTAAGCGACCGTTTCCTGTCCCCCCCTGTTGTGTCGAAAATGATACGCACGCAAAAAAAGAGAGGTACAGCGTGGCGTTGGCATATTTTCTCTTATGATACGGTGTCCACAGAAGTATTTGGTTTTTCCTGTTGGTAGTTAAGAACTTGTTCAATTCAGACCTCACCCTACCGACACGCCGCAATCGGCCAGATGAGCCCGGGGGGGTTATTTTTCTAAACTCGGTGGCTCGTCGGGGTCGGGAGTGATAGAAATTGGTCTTAGTTAAAACACGAAGGTGAAGGATAACGAGGGATAAAAGGTACCGAACAATGGCAAACATTGCTACGAAAAAACCTCGTCATTTACAGGTGTTTAATCTAGTATGCAGCGTATCGTATTTTTCCCCATGGGTCAGTCCAAGTTGCTCTTCTATAGTCGTAAGCCATTCGTTGAAACACAATCGATGAAAGAGGAAAACTCCTCTTGTTTTGGAGACTATATTAGCACGTTTACTTAATTCGGGTCGAACAAGAAAGGAACGCCGCCGCGACAAGGAGGAGGACACCCGAAAATGTTCCCGTCGCCTGTAGACTTTGCGTACACTTGTGGGCAGTATTTCAAGTGTATTATAACAATTTTTTGTTGTTTCTGTTTTTTTTGTAAATGGGCAATTTGTGTGTGTGTGTCTTATGATATCGTGTATTTTGTGAAAGTGGGAAAAATGTGAGAGAAAATCAAAAAGAAATTCGGGAAAGCTATCACCGACAGATTGGTTGTCCTGTGGTTCTAGGTCCGGTTGGCATAGAGATTTGGAAAGCGTGCTTCGATTTTGAAATGGTAGCGAAATTTTAACAGATAAAGAAACAAAAGGCGAACAATCCGGTACCGTAAAATAGCTCAAACATATAAAAACCAAGCAAAATCATACGAACAAATATTATAGTGTAGTTGTTTTGGGTAAAACACGTGCGTTGAGAAGGAAACACGTGCCAGGAAATTCAAACGAAATTTATTTTATTTTCTCCCGTCGATTCTATGCCGATGTCGTGTAAATGGCTGGGAGTATAATATTTGAGAATAAAATAAACCACCCCCTCCACACACACAATTTGCCGGTTAAAAGTGGACAGATTTGCATAGACTCACTATAACATTATGCATTAATAGAAAAATGATGTCGAAAGTAGAGGAGAAGCATATAAAATATTACATAGAAAAATACAATAAAACAAACGAAGCGTATGCAAAAATGGTTGTATGGGTTTTAATTATATTAAATTATATTACGTTTTGTAGGTTACATACATATCTTCAGACTAGAGAATTTCGTTTGTAGCGAATGGAATTGCTCTTCATCTACGTGACATGTTCTTCGGCGACAACGGCTTCATCCCATGGCCCATTAATGTTATTTTTATACTTTTGCAGTCGGAGAAACAGCCACGGGCAAAACAAATTTACGAATGCCAAGGTGCACACGTAGGTGTAGAGTATAATATGCGAGATGGAATGCAGAAAGTAGCAGCAGACAGCCATGGACAGCACGAGAAACTGGATGCTGTATAGCTTACACACAAGAAACGGCCCTAGGGCGAAGAATACGGCAGCAACCTCCAGGAGGACGAAGGCGTGCAGCGCCGACGAAAGTCGCGACGCCAGGCATATCGATCCGAAGATTGCTGCATTCAAGGAAATCGCTTTCGACACCAGAGCCGCCGAGATGCCATAGTCAAAGAAAATCAGATGTAACACTAGCACGAAGAAAGTCATCGAGAAGATCGTGTCCGTGCTGATGCTGTTGGTCAGTGTGTGCAGGAGCGGTGAAAAGATAAATCCAAACGCCAGCACAGCGATGGCGGTTTTCGAGTCCTCGACGAACTTGGCCAGCTGTATTTCCCGGCCGGCGTAGATAAAGTACCCGACGATCGTTCCGGCGGCACACTCGGCGAAGATCGTTTTCGGCCCAATGCGGTCGGTATAGAGATGGTGGAATATAACCAGGAACACGGTTACGACCGAAATCTGCTGACTGAGCCTAGTCGCACCGGTGAACACTTCGAGGGCCGTGTACGGCCGTAGGTTGATGTTGGTTTTCATGTCCTTCAGAAACGATGGATCGGTGTAGTTGTCCTCGTAGTCGAGGTTTTCGTACAGATTTTTCTTCCATGGTTTGCGGCTGGTAGATGAATTTTCCATCAAGAATGAGGGCGATGCTGGGCAACTTTATGCCTGGATTTGTAAGGTTTGTTTATGTTATTGTTTATCTCTGCATCGGCAACGGCGGTTGATAAGTGTTTGGAATATTGTCGAGTGTTAGTAGATTCTGTTGAATTATCGCAATCAGGAAGGAAATTTTTCTTTAACTGTAGTCAAGAGATAAAACTGATTATAATTTTCAAGGAAATGGTCTGACATTCGAATAGAATATCGATAAAAATTGAACTAAAAATAAGCTTCTATTATAATAAGGCAGCTCATTTTCACCGGGCACATCCCACTTGCTGTCAAAAGAGAAACTGTGAACTAGTGGTGGAAAAGTAAATCAATTCTGCACATTTAAAATTCCGATTATTCTATCATAAAATCGCTAAATCGAGTCAGAATCGAAAAAAATGCGTCACAAAATAAACAAAATCTGTTTCAATATTTCAAATGAATCAAACAATCAAATCTGATTCGAAACCGTCAACTATGATCCAACCCTTTGGAATTCGTCAAGGGTTTCAGTTTTGGAATCTTCCGAATCCCGATTCTGCCAACACTACTGTCAACGTAACCGAGGTGCTTGAAAGAAGCGACGATTTGATCGAGCAGCAAATAGAAGATTTCGGAGTTTTCCATTCACATCGCGTGCGATAAAATAACGCGTCTCGTTCAACCATGGAAAGGTAGCGCAATTCCTCCACCCTTCGAGTTACTGCCCGTGTGAAAGCCGCGTGGTCGAAAACGACCATCGTTGTGGTGCACCCGGCGAATGTGTTTATTTGATAGGTTTAGGTTTTCTCCTCGTGGTGGTTGATAAGGCGAGGTTTCGCGACGATCATGGAAGATGAAGAGGATCCCGTCGTGGAAGAGGTAAGCAAGTGGCCTGTAGCTCGTCCCCGGATTGTTCCGTAGCGCTATCGTTAATGTTTTCGTCCCATCGTGCTTTCTAGATTCCGGTGCATCTGTCCAAAACGCTAGCTGATAATTTGTTTCTACTGCAATATCCCGTCAAATCCTCCACGGCCACCTTGGATGACGCTCGGGTGGTTAATTGTTGCGTCAAACCGATAAATCAACAGGTATGCGGCGGGAAGTGGTATTCCCGGAGATAAGAAACTTATACCTTTCGTCTTCTCTTCAATTGTGTTTAGATCAAGATCGACTATGAGCTGGATTCTGCCTCGACAAACTATGACTCCTTCAAGGGGGAACAGTTTGCGCTTGCCGCGGACGGCCGGTTCGGGTGGGACAAGGCACAAAAGCCCACGTTCCGCAGCGGCACGATGGACAAGCAGTCCTTCCTGAGCACGAAACCGATCGAGGACGTCAGCCGGTACCTGGTGTGTGTGCTGCAGGACGGCGAGATGCATGCGACCCCGCTCAAGGGCATCGTGTCCATGCGCCAGATGTTTTCCTACTTCGACAAGCAGGACAAGCGGACCAAAGCGGAGCAGAAGGCCGAACAGGACGCGGACGGGGTCGCCGAGGAGGAAGAGCTGACGCAGGTGACGGTCAAGTTCGCCCGAACGGAGAACGAGAAGGTGCGGAAGGCGCGCGAGAAATCCTTCACCTACCTGGCGAAGATGGAATCGGAAGAACCCTGGTGTGAAGCGTTCTGGCACGAGAAGCAATCTTCTGCGGCCGAGTTGGAGCGGCAGAGGCTGTTCGGTGGAAGCGCTAGTGCCGGTTCCAGTGGGTCGTTCGGTCGTGTCGATCCGGACAGTGCCGCCCTAAATGTGCACCCCGTGGAGTACATGGATATGCTGATCAGCAAGGAGAAGACGGACCGCAACATTGACCGGCTGCTGCCAAGTAGGGTGGTGTGTATGCACAAGCTGAGGGAGCTTCCGTTGCTGGAACAACTGAAAGTCATCCTGACCGATGGTAAGAAACTCTCAGGCCTTGTTTGTTTTGTGTGTATACTAAAGCCACCTTTGTTGTTTCCCCCATTGTAGCGAAGGTAATTACGTTTCAGCAGATCTTGAGGCTCATCTCCGACCGCACCGTGCCGGCGGAAAAGGTGCTCCGGCTGCTGCCCCAAGTTGGCTGGCTAATCCGTGGGAACTGGGTCGTGCAGTCCGAGTACATCTATCCGGAGGGCAGCGTATCCAGCACGAACGGTGTGTCCGCCGAGCAGATGTGCAAGGCGCGCGACTACATCCTGTACCGCTTTACGAAATGTGATAAACTCGAGCGGCACCATCTGACCTGCATCACCCAGCTGCCGATGGAGGAGATCCGCGAGATCTTGTGCTCGATCGCGAAGCTGAACGCGGCCACGCGCACCTGGAGCATGGTGCTGCCACCGAACGATAGCTTTCTAACGGTCGACGAGCAGGAGATCAGCGACCGACAGAGCGCGTTCTGGTTGGCCCGGTCGGAAAAGTTTAGCGAGATGGAGCAGAGCAGCTCGACGACCGGAGGAGGAGGAGCAGGTGGCTCGACGACGAGGCGCGTGAGGAAACGGTCCACCCGTGATAGTGGCGGAAGTGGTTACGGCGGTACCAACCGGGCCCGTTGGTGGGAGTGCGGCCACCACCACGGCCACTGCTTCGTCCTCCTCTACGCTGCTCTCCCGGCAACTCTCGAACGGATGAAATAGCGACATAACCCTATCCTCTACACGGCGAGATTAGAATTTGTATAGATATTTAGCTGGTCGTTAAGGCAGGCCGGGACACTAACCCGGAGCGGCGCGGACGTATTGTTTCTAATTTTCTACCCTGGTTTTAGGCTCGCGATCGGCTTGCACCCCAGCGATGTAATTATAATTTCTCCATCTTGCGTTACGATAAGAACATTTATTTATACGAAATACAGTAATCCAGCATGGATGCATACAAAATCAATTTATACGACCATGGACGCCTAGCATCACTTCGATAGGATGCTTAGGCAGGCATCTTTTATTTGCTCATACATTCCGTCCCGGTTCGATGGTTTCACATGAAACAGAAGGCATCCGGGGATAAGTTTGAGCCGCTCGATCACATCGATCCCAGTCGCTTTCAGCGGAATGGTGGCGACGAACTGCAGCTTCCTTGCCGTCACCTCACTGACGATCGCTTGCATACGTTCCTGGAAGGCGCGAGATTTAAGCTCCATTTTGCCAATTTCGTCCAACAGAAGAATTCCGCCGTCGGACTGATGTCGTTGGTCCAGGGCAGCGATGGCCAGTGACTCGAACTCCTTCAGGAAAACGGAATACCGACCGACGGTGGGACCCTGCGGTCGAGCTGGGCCCGTTTGAATCTTTGCCAGTGGGGCCCGTTGGCCACTGAATGTCACCACGTCAAACCCGGTCCGCTCGCCGGACGCCGAGTCACGTACCTCTTCGGTGTAGAAACCGGCGACGGGGACGTTGCGTCGACCCAGTTCGTCTCCAATGCGTCGCAAAATGGTCGTTTTTCCGACACCTAGAGGGACGTAGAAAAGGAGGAAAAGGGTAAAAAGGAGCACAATCAGCGATTGGCAGGAACGTACCAGGCATGCCGGTTACCAAAATGACGGCCATTTTGTCGGCCAGCAGGGGATTTCCTGAAAATATCAACAGATATAAATTTTTGTTTCAGAATGGGGAATTAGCAACCAAGAGATAAGTAATAATTTTCGGATAAATGAAAACAGCATACATCTAGTTGGCGTTACTATATCCCGTAACAACACGTGTTAACAGTGGTTTTGTTTGGTTTTATGAAAAAATCTTAATTTATTTACGATCGAGATTAGCTTCGGCTATGCGTGCTTAATCTACATGTTTTTTTTTTCAAATTTTCCTCTTCATAGCTATTTACAAAATTGCTCACATTTCTTATGAAAACACGAATGAAAAAAGGAAAATCATTTCTCTCCTAGCGAAAACAAAACTCTTCGTTATGAATCAATCCCCATGGGATGAAGAAAGAGTCCATGTACGTGGCGATTACAAAATGATTGGCAATCGTAGTAGGTGATAACGGCAAAAGGGCAACTCATCGTACGGAGAGCGCGTTTAGATGTAGAGAAAGAAACGATAATTTACGTGTCTTAGATGAAATAATTGTTAACTAGTCTACAATTCAGATATACGCGATTTGAGGACGAAACTCGATTTCTTCCTCAAAACTCGTGCGAGTTAACGCTTACAAAGACTACGGCACCTTCCCTCATTTTCTTCCCGAAGTTCAACACTGCTGGTTCAGCATTCCATCGCGAGCGAGTTGGAGTTTTCGTTGAATTCAGGCATTTCCGTCGGCGGCATCGCGATACTGTTCTCGTCGTGCACCAGTTCCGGCGGGTGGAGCGAGTTACTTTCCGACCCGGCGTCCATCTGGTGATCATCGGTGCCACCGTTCGTCGCCATCTCATCGGCCGGTACCTCCTCACCGTCCATCAGCCCGTTCGAGGGTCCGCCGGCCACTCCGTTCGCCGGTGCGTCATCCCAGTTAATCTTGAAGCGGGTAACGCGCGGCTTTGACGCCAGGATGTTGCGGGTCATTTTGTGAAACAGTGGTTTCGGAGGCGGATTCTCACGCAACTCCGGGTCGGAGTACTCGTTGTTGATGAAATAGCCGACACGGACAAACTCTTGGCCGCGGTAGGAGCAGGTCAGCAGTACCACCGTTACACCGACCGCATCCTGCTCCGGGATGCGGCTCACGTTCGGGGGGTCCGCTTGGAATACAAAGATGTGCCGACCTTCCGGTACCGGGCCGACGTAGATGGTGTCCAGTACCTGATCGAACGCTTCCGATTCGGCCGATCCGACGTAGATCATCTTCCACTCCAGGTCCTCCTTCAGCTCCTCGATGCACTCGAAGGTAAGCTCGAACTGGAACGGGTTCAGGAAGCTGCTAGGATTGTCCAGCACCACAACGTTGGTTATGTGCACCTTTGCCATCGTGGTATGATGCCGCGCTGGGTAACGGGGTTCGCTACTAGGAATCGGTCAATCTTCCACGAAGCGTCGGGCCTACTTTTGATACGTTTTCTAGAAATCTCCACCAATCCTGCATACACACGAAAGGAATGTTTGGCCGCACAGAGATATTCGTCGCTCAAGACTAACCTACGTTTTCCAACGCCCGGTTGTTGCACAAATGGGTTCGCAAAGTCGTTGGCTTTGCTCCGATCGTCTGCTGGTTCCGTTTCGGTGCAGATATTTAACTTATTTTGCTAAAAATATACGTTTATCTTCAAGAATTCGCTACCGCACGCGCCGACAAAGACAAAATGACATTCCCAAACATCAACAGTTATGCTTGTACTTTCCCGCTTTTCTACGCGGTAGGCAGTGTTGGCAGAATCAGGATTCGATCCCTTGACGAATTCTAAAGATTTGGATCCCTTGTGACAGATTCGAATCAGATTTTATTTGTTAAGGATTCTTCGGTTAGGTTCTGAAAGACCTGGGTAGACCTGAAATCGTCACACCTACGGTTAGGCCCGAACCAGAAGGAATCAAACATCGCATATGCTTTATTGCACCTATCGAGCAGACCGAATC
>KE525275.1:1635976-1648374 GCA_000441895.2 Anopheles sinensis | reverse complement strand
GTACCGATTTTTTCCCATCTTTATTTAATTGCGTCCAAACGGCTTACATTAGAGTCGTGCAAATTTTTATGTAGCTAGATCTACTCCAGATCTTTCGATTGGTATGCTATTTTCCCCGATCGGACTCATACAGCTCGAGATATAATTTGTACAAGGTACATAACCCTGTTGCCGGCATGGGTTTTGCCCCATTTTTCGTCCCATCTTTTCATATAGCATCCAAACGGCTTACATTAGAGCCGTGAATCTTTTTACGTAGCTAAATCTACTCAAGATCTTTCGTTTGGTATGCTATTTGCTCCGATCGGACTCATACAGCCCGAGATTTTATTTATCTTTTCTCTGTTTTCCCATCCCATTCGGGCATCGCCAGTGCACGGTTTGAGTTTTCTCCAGGACCTGGCTGTCCTGGATCAAAAATGTCTTGATAAAACCCAAATCCACCAGCACATATGCAGTGAGTGGAAAAGTTTTTTCGCAACTTTCTTTGATTGTTTACTATATTAAAACTCCTTCTTGTCGAACAAAACCCGACAATTCCCATTTTTACTTACGAGTAACGGTGTTTTTGTAATGTCGCGAGATGTCGCGAGGAAAACGTTGGCCAAATCGTCCAACGCCGCGAAGGGGTGCCCTCTCATCATTCGCGACGATGGCCGACTCTGGCTGACATTAACACTTCCAGTCGGCATAAGCGGTAGTAGAAAACCCGGTCGTGGGAATGTCCCAAGCGTGTGTAGAGAATCTGTGAAATGAAACGATTTTCTAGAAACGATGTGAAACGAAACGAACGCAAAAAAAATATATATATATATATATATATAAAGAGGCTAAGTTTCTTCTACCGAACAAAACAGAAATAAAGGATGGATAACTTTTTGAATGAAAGCTGAACAAAAACCTCAAGGCTGCTGACGTTGTAAAAGCATAAAGAAGAAAGGCCAATCGGTCAGCTCGTCGTGAGGACGTCGCAGATATAAAACGCCATATAGATTTAGCAATAAAATTTCAGTTTTATTTAATCTTTACTTTTTGTTCTTTTATTTTTTTTCTTTTAATTATTTTTTGTTTTCGTCGCTTCACTTACATAATATTATATAATCCAACACCATCGATGTTCTGAGATGACTACGGATAGCAATATGTTTTGCCGGTACCACCGCTTCAGCGACCGCTAGCGGATTCTATCTCATCTCATGTTTTGCTTACTTAAGTGAATGCTGTTTCTACTGCCGCCTTTCGTTTAGCGCACCTTCTTCCGCATGTTCATATTATGTTTGTCTTTTATGGCCCTACCTAGTACTAGGCTAGTTTTGATCGGTATGCCTTTGTTTTTTGAAAACTTTTCAATCTTTTCCCTCCGTCCCTCAATGCTAGTGTGACAATTAAAACGTGTGATAAACAACGTGAGATAAATTAAAATCGTTTCTTACTTTACATGATGCTCGCATCCGGGTCTGTTGCGTTTGTTGAAGATGAATGTGTGTTGCTTGTTTGTTTTCGTTCGCTCAATCGAGATTGAGTTTGTTTGATTAAATCCATTTTCGGTTCGCCTCGAACGCTGCTGCACGTGTCTTGCGTGTGTTGCACTAGAGTTTGGTGTGCTGACTGGGTTTTCATTTGTTGCTGTTTGCTTGCTCGTTATTTGTAATTTTATCAATAATTGTAAGAAAGTGCATGAAAATGTGTGTGTGTGTATTCTGTAGACTATATATTTGTTTGCTCCATATCATAATATCGTAATCGTGTATCGCAAAAATTGTGATTGTTGCGCGTTTGTATATGTAGAATATATCTATGCTTTGTCAATTATGTTGTATTAATTCTTCGAAAGGGTTCGTTTTCTTTTGTTCTGCCAGCAAAACTACGCATGGTCGGTATCGTTGCATGCCATGTATGAATTTGATTTTAATTTTATGTTACGATTTACGAGGCCAATTTTTTGTTTCTCTTTAAGAAATGCTGCGGAATCCTGTATGAATTGTTCTAATCGAAGAGGAGTATTTTTCGCCATGAACTTTTACAGTATCTCACAGATTTCATTCCAGCTCGACTTTAGCAACTCATTTCAGGGATAACTTCAACGCCTTTATTTTATGAAAAAACAAGGTATTTTTAAAGCCCGGAAATATAAAAAAATGAACAGAAATTAAAAGAAAGATTTTGGCCCATTTGCTTTCTGTATTTGTGACATTGACTTTGCTATCTTTTGTACATTATCGTACAAAACTATGGGAGGTTTTTGATTCGTAATGTAAATGATCCGAAGCTTCAATTGGCTGTCGAGTTAACATGACACTTTTCCAATTGATTACATCGTGCGGGTATCTTTTTTTTTCTTTTATTTTCTTGCACTCCTTATGAAAGACAACTTGCAGTTGTAAGCGATCGACGAGAAGTTTTGGTTTCGTTCGTCCATCGTCCATTTTGGAATGTGGTTTTTTCTTTTGCTTTTACACCGTGCCATTCGTACACTTTTCTTTCTTTTCCGTAGTGCGGTTCGGGTGACAGAGCAGATCGGAAAATTACGCCCCCTGGTGGTTTTACGGATACATTTGCCTAAACGGTAGATTTATTTAGAGTTAATTTTGACGTGTTTTTGACTGCTTAATCTAAAACTCTGCCTCCAAACGGTGAATTTTGATATCATTTGTTCGTTTGGATTTTTGTTTGTTTGTTATTATTAGGGTTTTTTAGCTACAAGATTATTCCTCAGATGTTTTCTTTCCACTTTGGTAGTTAGCTTTGTTTCAGCACAGTCACGTGTTCGAGCTACGTGTCTTTTGTGTTGCATTCTTACTCGTTGCTTTTATCTTTGGAAAATTAGGACGTCACTAGACCGCGCTCGTATGTATTCTTTTATTTTTTCAATTATCTTCTCTTCTTGTTTACTTCTGTTTACATTTGTGTTGAATCGTTAATGCTTCGAAGGGATAATGTGATCGTTGAAGAAAAACAAATTACTTTAAACAGACAAACCGAAGATACAAATTCATACTTAAACGCGGTTAATTAAGCAACAGGCTTAACAAAATGGCAAACTTATTTCCACAAATCAGTTTACGCACAATTAACTTTAATAACAAAAAAAAAAACATGATGTTTGCAAAATGAACATCATTGATTTTGAACCTTATATGTTGAAATATATTATTAAAATAAATATATTTTATTATCCGTAATATCGCTTGCTATTTCTAATAAAAACCGCTTTGCTTGAGAAGCAAAATATGATAGCATAAAAATATTATCGTCAAAAAGCCTATTAAATTGACTAGATAGGACTAGAATAGGTTAACATTAATGGCGATGCCTTCCAATTAGCAGAACAAACAAACAAATAATAAGAAAGTTATCGTTTTGATTCACTTTAGATGAGGGTTGTGTTACATGAGGCTGTGCGATTTAATTAGCTAGCAAAGATGACTATTGATATTTTGGGTTCTGGAAATGGTTTTTAGTCTGTTCAACTGACGTAAGGAATAGGACTAGGTTTTCCGTTGGGGGTACTATTGCAATGGGAGCTGCAGCTAGGCTGCAAAGACTAGTGTTAGCTGCAAACTATCTGTTGAGGGTAACTTTTTTTGTGAATGAATGCATGATGACTGTAATTCTATTCGTAACGATTAAGACTTATCTCTTTTACACAATCTTATATATTTCTATGCATATATATCTATATGTATAAGAGTATAATATATTATAACATTTTCTGTTACTGGTTTTTTTATATTTCTTCAGATTTTCTAACAATGCTTTTCTTGTATCATTCACTATTCCATTTTCACATTCGCCGGTGACTTCACTTGTTGTGTATGTTGTTTAGCTTTGGTTTGTTGCTGTAATTTGCTCTTAAATATTCTATCCTTCTATTTCCTTATCCATTTTTAAACTCCTGTACCACGACACGCATTGTTTGAAGTACAATTTGTGCTATAGATGTGTAATTTACTATATGTTAGATGTTTGTGAGTGTATCGTTTCGAGTTGCTCCTTTGTCGCTCCGGTAATTGTATATATGTATATATATATATATATTTATATATGTATATAATGTAATGTCTTCATATACAATAGAAAATATTTAAAAAGCACATTTCATTTTTTTCTTTTCATAATTCATTGTTAACGTAGTATTTTTGCTTTACCTAGTCGCTTAACCTTCTTATATGCTATATTTTTTGCTTTCTCTTTTTCTATCCTGCTACTTTTCCATCTCGTGTAGTTTTATCTCAATCACTAAGTTTTCATGTTTGCCAAATAAATTTACAACACTTCGCGGCTCTGCGAATTCCGTCCTGTGCAACGTCTCTGTTTCTATGTTCTTTCCGTTTCGCCCATCCGCTTTGTTCTGTTTCAGTTAAACATCTTTTTAAATTTATAATTTTTCTTTGTGTTTGTTTTATTTAAATCACAGATATAAGCCATTTTTTATGTATAATAATAACCTTTTCTTTTGTGTTTTCCATTTCCTCTGTGGTGAGTTGTTTGTAGATGAATTCCAATGGTGAATGGTGTCTGTATGTGTTGAGTGTTTTTTTTGTTTGTCCAAGATCTGTAGTTCAGTACCTGTGTTAGTTTTTTATCATTTCCTGCATGTTGTTTTTAACAGTCATTACATTTCATCTGCCCAACTTTTATAGTTAATCATAACTCTGCTTGCTCACCCTTGTGTTTGTTTCTTTCATTTGATTGTGTTAATTGTTTTACCTTTTCTTCAGTGTAAGTGCGTGTCTAAACATTTGTTTTTCTTGTAGTTAGTTCTCCCTTGTTTTCGATGTGATTTCACCTATTTAGTAAACTTTTCGTTAGTGATCGGGTAAGATTAATGTAGGCAAGCATATTGCAGCGTGTATCGGGAGAGCTTTAGATAAAGTTAGTTTGCGCCTGTTGTCTGTCCCTATCAATCTCCTAAGAACGAATTACGATTTGTTTTCTTGTGGCGATGGTGCAGGTGTTTAGTTTATCATATTCATTTAAGACGTTTGCGTTGGATGCCTTTCTTCTCGCAGGGGGCAACCTTTGCATTTTGTTTTTAAAAACTACGCATCACTTACAAACTACGTTTGCGTTTGAACATTCATAATGCGTAACTAGCGGCGTTTGCTCACGGGCTCACGAAGAGTAAAGGTAAGCACAATGGTATCTAAAAATGCGGCGTTACGATCAAGCCAATGTCACGTGTTTAATTCTAAGTGGTTTACGTTCATCAGAGAGAATTCGATTTGGGGGCCCCGTTTCTTAATGCTAGCGCCTTCCGGAAGGCTTGACGTTGAACCATTTTGCTATGCATTCAATAGAGTTTTGAGAGGCTGGAAAAAATGTGTAACCATTCGTCTGTTAATTTTTGCTTTGTTTTAGTAGAATCTAGTTTTTCCTCTGTTTTTTTTTTGTGTAATATCTAATTCTTTCGACTTCAGTAACAGATGCTGTATTGTTTACGGTTAGATTTTATTGCTTTCGAATAAACAGCTATAGGGTGTAAGGTTCCGTTGCACGGGGTGGAAAAAATTCCTCCCCGTTCCGCAATCGGTTACGTTGGATTGTTTCAAGTGTTATCGTATTCGCATGATTTGCTGAAATATGGAAAGAGATTTGTGGAAACTTGGTGGATAAAATATGAACCTCCAAAGAGCCAAGTGGAAAAATCGATCGATGTGGCCGAACCTAGCTCAGCTGAGCTTGGTACGCTTTCGTTGACGAAGGGAACACTCGTTTCGTTAGTTAGTGATTAAGCGTCCTCCTCTCCGCCCTCCACCTCCAAAATAAACTGATTGTCTGAGTAATCGAAAATATTCGGTTCGCTCCGAGGGATTAGTGTAGTGGATGAGGTTAGTCTATTCGCTTTCTGCCTCGATTGTTCTGCGTTTCTTCACTCTCTTTTGGTAGGTCGAAGCGGGTTGGATTTTTCTTTTAGTACCATGATGTAAAAGATTGTGTAGGAAAACGGGTTTTCGTATCGCCCCTTGCTGACGTTAGCACGGAAACACGGAAAATGTGGCATTTGCTAGGCAGATGGAAAATCTTTCAAAATAAACCATTGTGTAAAAACACGGTACACGGATGGAGCCGCCGAGAGCCAGCACCGCAATGTTTAGAGTCTAAGGATGGACAAGGAAAAAGCTGCGTTGTGGATGGATCCGGTCTGATCACATACGATCGTCCTTTTTAAAGATTGTATCAAGTTCACTGTCTCCTGTATTTCTAGCAAATCTCCCCATCAAATCGGTGGCACTTGGCTTCCGTGGGCCAAAGCGTTCTGAAGCAACTTTATATCTTTATGTATGCGGATGGGTGGACACTGGCCTCACTCCCCGGAGGCCCAGCCCTTTGGACTCAGCTTCGACGGCCTACTACGTTGAAGGCTGTGTGCGCAATCGGACTACTTGATTATTGTACCTAGCTTAAAATTATGGCATTTTTTTATGGCGCTGCAGGAATCTTCTTCAGTAGTCTGTTGGTGTGTATATGTGTGTGTGTGGGGAAATCTGCTATAATGTGTTTACGCTTACTTGAATTACGTCCTTCACAAGCCATCGCATTAAAGAAAGTCGGGAAAAAAGAATCCTCCTAAAACGATCAGTGCCTTTGGTTATCCGTGTGGGTTCGCTTCGTTCGCCCTGGCCATTCCATTCGTCCGTGGAGCGCCCCTTAGAGACGATGTACTATGTACACGCGATGTATGATTTTCTTTGGTTTCTTATACAGCTCCGAGTTGTCACGGGTTGTTATAACCGGTAAGTCTACGATTTTTGCACTACGATAATCACCGCTACGCCCGCTGCACCGCCCTTTCCCAAACGGGTTTATCACAGAAGTACTCTCTTGACTTCCGTTTTCGCTTGCGGCAGAACCTATCATCTGGTTTTGTCTACTTTCGCTCTAATGTATTCTTTTCTTCTACTCCCTTTGTTTTTTTTTTATTCTAAACACTACCTTCGCTACGCCACTAATCTTACCGCCTAAGACAAACGTCAACACTACTTCAATTCGCGGATGGAGGGCAGTATTTGCTTTGCTTGTTTTCTTGTTTGTTTTGTTTCATAGTTTGTTGTATTCGATTTCTTTCTCTCTCTCGTTTTTGTTTTTTTTGTTTTCTTGCCACAGCCACGTTCGTCGCAGCTGACATGCACTATATCTTAGCCGCGGTAGGGATTACATAATGCGTTTAGAGAGGTGAAAGTTGCCTTCCCTTGTGGCAAACCACGTTTTTTTTTGTCACTTTCTTTACTATAATATAATTTCGTTTCTCATCCTCTATCGTTTTGACTTCCCCATTTCCCTCTTTCTCTATACCTTCCTCTATTCGTTTATGTTTTTTTAAAGACGACTAGTTGAGGTTGGGTTGGACTCGGTGTCGGACGACGCTCCGAATCGATCGCTTGACTTGGGTTGGATTTTTTTTCGCTCCGTTGCAACGTACGTCGAGTGATGTTTGATGAGATCAGTTGCGCTTTTAGTTGACGATGTAGATCGTTCTCGTTCTCGATTTCCCGCTTAGGCGTTTTTGACGATCATCAACGGGGGGGTTTTTGCTGCTTCTCTTAGTGTGTATGTACATTGGCACCGCCACCTCAAGTGTTGTCGCCTCCGGCTGGCGGTTGGTCCTAAGGGAAAAAAAGGAAAAGCGGGATTAATTGAAAGCTGACAGTCGAAATAAAACACAAACAAATTATCCATCATCTACATGTATTATACCCGTCAAAATAGGCCACTTTAGTGGCAATAAATTTCATCCAAAGAACAATCCAATCATCGAAATACTTTTTAAAGCTATATTCCGGGATGGTCTTTAGATCTTGTTGTGAATTAGTTTTGATGTCTCCAATGCTCTCAAAACGGGTTCCACGAAGTGGTAATTTGAGTTTTGGAAACAGGAAAAAGTTACACGGTGCCATATCTGGAGAGTATGGTGGTTATTCGATGATATTTGTTGAATTTTAGTACAAAAAAAGAACACAACATTTCACACAAAGTGTTTGTTCGATATTTTTGTCCATAGTAAAAATCGCAACTCACTGACTTGTTCCTAATGTCGCAGTAACCAAACTAAATGACACAAAGCAATAAAAATTCGCAGAATAGTAGCTGACAGTTGTGCAAATCTGGGATTTTTTTAAATATTCTAAAATTTAAAATGAGAATTTCTGGGTACTTATTTGACAGAATGTACGTTATCTTCTTCCTTGTAGTTGCTAAAGAAACGAAACTTCAAAGGGGTTTCCTTTTGACTTTTTTTTTAAAGAATATTGAAAAAAGATGCTCGAAAAAAATACATTTGAAATAATAACGGACACCACACAAAGTCGGACACCTCGCAAATAACAAAGAAATTAAATTTTTGCTATTTGTTACTGTTATAACGGTCATTTGTAATAACTTAGTAGAGCTTTTATATTTTCTGAACTAATTTCAAATAAAAAGATTTGAAGGTGAAGAGAGCTCAAGAAGTGGTGGAAAAATTGAAAAAATATGTTGCCTTTTCTTTTTTCACTTTCTTCCCATTGTTTCCGCAAATAAATAGTTTCCGTTAATTATTCCAGCATATTTTTATAGAGAAAAGGTATGAAAAGTTGTTTGTAAAGTTTCGTACAGTAATCAGTTTTAGAAAAGAAGAAAACGAATCTTAAAGACTGTTCGGTTTTCGGGTGTCCAACTTTGACTGCCTGGCACTGTATGTACCGACACCTCGATGTTCGCGGGCTCTTACCTGCTACGAAGAAGACGCCCCGTAGCCGCTGCTTCCACCGTGGTTCTCCACCGAGTTGCCCCGGCTGGTGGTGGTTTTGCTTTCGTCGCTCGATGTCAGACTGCTGCCGGCAAACGACGCCTTATCCTTATTACTATTACTGTTACTAGCGGCAAGATATGTTGAGAATGCTGTTTCCGATTCTAGCGAAAGAATAATTCAGGGCGTTAGAAAAGGGCGAAGGTGTTCCGGGCTGCTGGCGGCTTACCTGTGCTACTTTCCCTAGTTCCAGTGTCCAGCCGCCGGTCGCCGGTCAGATGGTCCACGTACGTGCCGATGCCGACGCCACGCGTCAGCTGCGGTTTGGCCTGGCGGGCGACCTCCTCCTGGGAGTAGCGCGGCTGGGAAAACTTGCTGGCCGGCAGCTTGGCGGTGGCCCCGAGCGAGGCCGGCGTCGACCGCTGGTGGGTGAGCCGGTGCCGTTGCACCAGCGGCGTTATGGACGTCGCGATCATTGTACTGCCGGAGTAATCAGTATTTGAGTCGCTCCCCTGTGTTGATGATCGCGATGGCGCAGAAGAAGCAAACAAGCAAATAGTTAGCCAAAAGTGGTTCCGGCACGTGGCGGGCAAGTGCAGTGGCTAGCGCGCAGCAGCCTATCGCCTCGGGCAAACATAAATTCGCCGAGCCACTCGCGAGAGAGAGAGAGGGAGAGAAAAACTAAAAACTAGCGAAAAACCTAGTAAGGTTCTAGGAACAACAACAACTAGGGCGCAGGCGGCAACTTTGCGCTTGGTCCGCTGGCCTGGGCCTCTTGCACTAACGAACACTAAACGGCTAGACAGGAAACTAACGAACGAACAAACTTTGTACAGCAATCACGAAGAGGGATGGGATACGATTCCAGGGAGACAACGGCAGAAAAAAAGGCAATGAAAGGACTTTCGTTTGTGTCTTTCCCACGATATCTTCTTTCCTTTTGGTAGATATAATGTATTGAATAATCTTATATAATATTAAAAATCTCTAAAAACTCATAGAAGGCTTTCTATATCGTTAAAAATTATGTACAAAACTTAATTTATTCTATTTCCTTTTTACAAAACTATCGAATGAAGCAAAACTAGACCTATATTTTCAGGAACATTCTTAGTTTGCTACCCTGGATGGTAGAAGAGGAAACAAAAACTATTGCAGTAAGTACAGTGCAAAACTAAAGTATAAAAATGCAACATTTTGTCGACCAAGTTTAGTTCTGACCAAAAATGTACAACAAGAGAATCGATCTGAATTCTCCTTCCCAAAACTATACACAAAAATTCAAACAGTTTCAGCGAAGGAAAGACACAGAACCACGAGATTGGAGAAAATTTTTAACAAGACGTTAACACTAACGAGTAGTAAAGTGAACAAGCGCATTAGATTGAAAACCAAAGAACCAAAATAAACAGTTCGAACGCAAGGGAACTAACAAATTAGAAATGGATTATTCTAACACGGAACGAAAACCAAAGGTGAATGAGGTAAGAGCTTTTTTTTTAAAGGAAAAAAACAACCAGAAACGGAAACGAAAAAGATCATCATTCAAAACAAATAGAGTCAAAATGCAAATTTACCATGTTGGCACCGTTATCCGAGACCCCCGAGCCGGACATATTGTCCGCCAGGAGCCGTTCGCTTTCCGGATCGGACAAAAGCCGAGACGCTTCGGATTTGTTTTTAAGGATCGATTTCGATCTTCGATGTGTTTCTAATTGAGGTGACGTTTCTATCGAATCTACGGATGAGGGCAAATTTAGTATCAGCTTTAATCATCTGAACGGCCGAAAGGTTAGGTGATGTACGGTTTGAGGAGTATGGTTAAAACACCAAAATGATAACGGGGAAGTTTGCTGTGGTTGTTGTTTTGGCTGTTTGTTATATGCCTGATAGGATCAGTTTATCTTGAAATGCGTTACTCTTTTGTTAGTTCTTTATTTATGTTTTGTCGCGTATGTTTTGAGATGTTTTTTGTTCGTTGCTCAATTTGTTTGTAAAAGATAAATTAAAACATAATTTCTATGTTGTTTTAAGCTCAATAAAAAAGCACTGTTAAATTTAAAATCAGATGGAAAAATTATAAAACACTATTCAGTAAACTTCAAAGCTCCATCAATGAACAATTCGTAACGGGGTAGAACACAAAACTAACACTTAGTTGAAAGCTTCAAGTTTGTTAACTCTTACTAACACACATTTGTATGTAACTTTTTCCATATCGCTACAAAATTGTTAGTTTTCATTTTTAGAACGATTGAAGCGTAACACTGAACCGAACGAATACAGCTAATTAAATCCGCTTTGTTGTGAATCGGAGAACTGCTGAGCCAATGAGTAAAGTGGCAAAGTACTGTGTAATGATTGAGTTTAGGAAGCCTTTCCTTCAATTAAATGTACTTGTGTTCGATTGTTTTATTCCGACTTCATAGCAAATGGCGAAATCATAAAAAACAAAAAGGAAATCAGTCGAACATGACATAGAACACATAAAAGTACTGATAACATCAAAATGAAACAGTTGTTGAACGTGTGTAAAGCATATGAAGTTGCGATGAACGGTTGCAATGGTTTAGAAATGTGTTCCATTTCGTTCCATTTGCAACTGTCCATTGATTATACAGTATGTCCCATAAAAAAATGTGAAAATCGATTACTCGTTTTCAAATATAATAAAAAAAATATAATTTTATTAAGGGAGTCGTTTTTTATGCCGTTGATGATTACATAACCCAATATGTCCACCATTTTACTCGATCACCTTCTCCAAACGGGGACGAAATCGAGAGCAATCGAGAGAAATCAAAAGGATTCAAGTTCGGGTTGCTCCATGGTTTTCTTCAGCCAGCTTGATTCCTTATTTAGGTATGCTATAGTACTCCGACCTTTAGGAAAATTACGTGTTAGTGTGGTCAAATGTTCATGAAAACCTCGGTATTAACTTTAAGCTTATCTCCATCTTTGATAAATGCGGTAGCCATTTTCAAGCCGTTGAGCGAAACTGCCCCGAAGACCATGATGACTCCGGCCACATGTTTGGTTGTAAAGTTAAATTTCGAATTCTCCTGAACACTAAATTCTCTGGAACAAGAACATCACTAGTGAACCACTGTTGTTTTTTTAAATATAATCTCAGAGTATCAGATGATAACAAAAACACATTGAAACAGCAAAATTACTGTTTTAACACGATGACTGCCGTGTCACCCAAAAAGTGGGTGATAGCAACAATGCTCATCAGCCCGTTACACTAACATAGTAGTGGACTTATGTAGTAGTAGACTATAAAAATGGTTGAAAACTACCTTTTGAGAAGCCTAGTTTTTGTTTAGTTTTCGAAAATCATTCAATTAATTTGATAACCCAATTTTAACAAAAATGATTGTACTAAAAATCTGTACTAAAAACGCTTGGTACTCAACGTGTTAAGGTACCCAAAGATAAGCATTGAAAACTCTCGCATTTTTTTTATGTAACATACTGTATGTTTGGTGTTTGTTGTGTGTTTTAAAATGTGTTTGTTTGTTAGGTGTAAAGAGTACAGGCGATACCAGTTTCAGCTTGTGTTCAGTGTACTGTAGTAGAGTGGTGTGTTGCAGGGACAGTGTTTAGATGGCGTAGGATGTGTTAGAGGAGACAATTGTCAAAATAAAAATACATTTTTGTAGGATCG
>KE525275.1:1614610-1620132 GCA_000441895.2 Anopheles sinensis | reverse complement strand
ATGTTTTGTCTCTGTATGAGGGTGTTATTCTTGTGTTTTCGAAAAATGATGATCGCCGGATGATGATCAATTCACACATGTCAACCCTACCCTACGGGGATTTTGTTTAGCTCCTTATGTTACGATAGACGTGCTGATATGAGAAGGCTACACCTGCCCACTGTTCGCCCTATCGTGGCATCGACGCAGTGTTCAGTTGCCATACAGAAGCACACATTTACATCTAACACAGGGCGATGTCGCATTTCGTTCCCTTTATTTATACACAGCATGCTTTGAGCTCGGCTTTTGGGGCCAACAACATAAACCACCCTATCGCGACACAGATATCTGTATGTGTGTGTGTGTGTATGTGGTAGGACACATGTTAGAAAGCAATGCTGAAGCCACTAGGCGGTAGTTGTATTTGATTCTTTGCTTGGTTGTGCATTACTGGAACGTACTGTAGCTGGAGAAGCACTAGTAACAGTGATATTAATTTGAATGCCTCCGTACAATAGTAATGGTAGTAGTAATAGTAGTAATAGTAATAGTAGTAGTAGTAGTAGTAGTAGTACTGGTGATGGCGGGAGCTGTAGCAGCGGTGACAAGAACGGTAGTAAAAATAGTAGAAGCGGTAGAGGTTATAGCAGGAGCAGATCTCGTTGCAGACGGCAGTTGTTATGGCCGCGCCTCGCCGTGGTCGATCGGTGCGGGTCTGCTGGGGCTATCTAACCGGTTCCGGGCCGCCGTCGACGGTGAAGTTGTTCATCATCATGCTGGCCGACTCGGTGCGCAGCTCCTCGTTCAGCTCGGCCAGGCGGGACGACAGTGGCGGCTGGCGGCGGCGGGCCGCGATCGGTGTCGCGAGGATCGACTCGACCGGCGACTCCATGAGGTCACTCTGATCACCTGAGATACGATAACAGGGCGAGTGCGTGTCAGTCGGGGGTGCTAGTGACGCGTCTTTCACGGAGTTTGCGACAGTGTCCTCTTCCCCACGAAAGACGATTCCACCAAGTTGGTGGTGGGTTTAACTATGTCAACTAGTTAAGTAAGGAAAAGCCGCCTCGTACGACTTGCTACTAGTTTCGCAAGGGTCGAGAACCGTTGCCGAAAGGCGCCGGCTCCGAACATTTCGTCAGGACGCCACACGAGCGTTACTCTAGATTCATTTTCGAGCTCTAGCGCGCGTTTGTAATCTAGCAACGAAATCAACTTGTACAACTTCTATACGCACCAGTCATCCCGGTTGGTAATTACTACTTGAAAGGCTAACGAGAGGTGGTCTCTCTCTCTCTCTCTATCTCCCTCGTCTGTGAGGAGGTACCGAGGCTACTTTTTCGTCTATAAACGACCAGCAATATTGTTCGCTACACTATCCCCCGGGGGAGGAAAGCATTCGAAGGGGAAGTAATCTTTGCCATCGCTAGCGGCATACGATTAATGGATACTTGATGATTTTGTAGCTTTGCTCCCCTTCCATTTTGGCCCGGGTTTTGCCAAATACGCCACTAGCAGGTAATATTGCTAATCATTCGGTTATAATTAAGCAAGTATGGTACATGGGTTTTGCCAATCGAGCCAATTTTATAAATTTGTTTTTGTTTCATTTTGCTTCCAAGGTAAGTTAAAAAGCAATCTAATGAGAGAAAAAAATCTAATGTAAACGGTAAGCATCAATTTAATTTAGGAAATTGCTAACGAGAACTAAAAGGGGGTTATAGAAAACTCAAACTAGATGAATTGGAACAGTAAACCAATAAACCAAAATTAAATTTGTGCTTTGCTACATCAACTTTTCGGAAAAGTTTGCTCTAATCAAGTAGATAGTACACCTGGAATATAAATGACTAAATGAACAATAAATTAAGGGTTCTTCAAGGCCTTTTCGTCCTTCAAATGCTTTCTATTACGTTTTGGTATACACAACTAAAAGAAAATATCGGCAGGGACTGAATGAGATGGATAGCAACATAATTATAATGAAAAACAAAAATTGATTTGGTTCACATTGAATATTGCTGGTGTTGGTCGTTCCGTGTTAAATTTTTCATATTTTTGCCGTGTTTCGATGTGATGCACAGTTTAATCCAATTTTTTCCTGCCAGTATATCATTCCATGGTCGCTTGAAGCGTGTTAGTAATTGTTTGCATTTTATATAATTTCATTGGAATTATTTTCTAGTATGTTTTTCAAAATAAAATAAAACCCCTGCAGGTCCGATGTGTTTAAAATTAATCTAGCTTAATCTAACTGTATTAGATTTGGAACTCTGTAAACATTATATCTAACTATCGTAACTATTCTAAAAAACGACTCAATGTTTTTCATGTTCTCAAAGTAAGACCATTAGTTTCTGTATTTTGATATTCCAAAGAACTACTGAGCAGAGCTTCTTTTTCTTAGAAAATATTTATTCGTTTGTTGGAAATTTCCAAATTACCTCATAACTTATATACTTTATGCTAGTATATTCTTGAGCTTGTCGTTGGGTCGAAACGTGAGAGAATATACTTAATGCATGTGGCATCGTTGGATACCTTCGTTCGGAAAATGGTCGTTCAAAAACTGCAAGCATTTGAATATTTGATGATGCGCAAACAGACCGGAATGATTCAAGTAACGAAAACTTCCCCCAGCATGAGGCAAGGCATTCCAAAAACAATATAAACCAGATGTACTCCAAGCCAACGTGGCGCAAAGATGCACGCTTCGGAAACTTCCTCTGCTGAGGGGAATGAGCAGAAGCTTTGTGGTTCATTTTGGGTCCGCTAGAATTTATGTGTCTCCCATGCTGGACCCCGGGAGATAAGTAAGCACGGTCCGGGCGAGGCAAGTTTCTTGGGGAATGCTGAGGTTTCCGTAGTGGCGTTTGGCGATTTCCATTTCCACGTCACTGGCCACCAGAAGGGAATGGGCAGCCAGTGCCGGCGACAGCATAACCGGTACGAAACCGAACATGCGGACCACGAGAACCCGGTCAAAGTACCGGGTGGTGTGCCTGTGGCGTCCCAGTTTTTCCGGCCAAGACGTGCCGGCATCGTGGCACCACCGGTTCAGGTTTCCGTAAAAGATGCATTCGCATCCATTGCACTTTATAGCCAGCTCACGGAGACATCGTCCGAGCCAAGCTTCCGATGCTGGCCATTTTGTTGCCGTTAAGGTTTGGACCTGTGAACACACCAATCGGTTGGTTGTGGTAGTGTTTTGCAGAAAATAAGTATCAGCACGATTGGCACCATCCAGTACTCGTGGGACCAATCCTCGATGATGGTGTTATTGTTGTGTAAACATTTTAGTACAGCCATAAATTTGGAAATTAAAATCAAATCAACTCCCGGTTGTGGCGTAGCATCCGATATCCTCTTTCTCACCTCGAGTTGCTTTTAAAGACAAGATGGCAGCCAGTGTATTACTTCCTCGGGAGATATTTACTTAGTGAATGTAATGCTTCGGTGGGAGCTTTTGGAGTTTTCTGCCGAGCAGTTTTAGTACACTTTTTAAGAACAATCTTTGTCGATTTTATTTGTATATAAAATTTATTAAACAGTCGGTTTTCGAAATCCAGGCAAAGAATTACCATCCCAGAGAATTAGTTTTAAATATTATGATAATTTTCATGTTGCATTTTCATATATATGGCAAAAAACTTTTTAGAACTATTGACAGCTTGCTATCAAAAATGATAGCAATGGCAGTCAACGTGTTAAAGGTATTGTATGTTCTATTTTCTCTTTAATCAGTTTTGATTATTGTTTCTTCCTTAACACGTTTGTTGCCATGGCTATCATTTTGATTATTTTCAAAAAGTCGTTAGATCATTAGTTCTAAAAAGTTTTTGCCCCATAAATAAAAGAAAATGCAATATGAAAATTATAAAGCTATTACAAACTAATTCTCTGGGATGCCTAGTCGACGAAACCCTAGTTTTTAATAAATTTTGTAAACAAGTTTAATCAAAAAAGATTGTTATATAAAAGTGTGCTAAAAACGCTTGGAGGTCAACGTGTTAAACCAACCGTGCATAATTCAAATTGAGGGTTCCGTGAACATCGATGCCGGGATCCTGCTATTCAGGTCACATTTGTACATCAACGGGGACGACCATATATCGGGTCAAACACTCTGGCCGTATTACTTCGTCATTCGCATTCGACGAGCACTAAATCTTACTTGGTGCATGTTTCGCGACCGTTTTTTTCCCATTCTTTTCCTATTGGTATGTTCGATGCAACAAAATCCTACTCCGAACGGGTTGCACCCGTGACCAACATTCGCCGACGGAGGTAAAACGGCCCACGGGGTTGGAAACAAGAAAAACCAATCGCCACAAAATGTGTCCCAGTTTGCCGAGGATGGAATTAATTTGCATTTACACCCACAAGGCACGTTTTCTTCCGACCGCCTTTGAGGTGCACCGAGGCTCTCGGTTGGGCTTAAACGTGCCATCCGGTTGAGTTGACCACAGGTTTAACGCGGGCTCGTGGGCGGAGTGCCGAGATTCCGCCGCTTTAAGTGTGTCATGTGTACGCCGTACGTAGCTTTCTTGGTGCACGTGTTTTTAACAGAAAACCCACTGGCAACCCGGTTCCACCCCTCGGTTGGCCGGAAGCGTGCAGTAAATTATTGTCATCCGGGTCAATTTCAGGCCGGGGGGACAGGAAAGGACACGGAATTGGCTCGGGGCAGTGTATTAGCACCGTTAGGTTTTGCCGTGACCATAAATTACTCGCGCCAGTCAGCGCGTTTGTCGTGGTCGGGTTGGAAAACCGGCACCGTTTGCGGTCGCCACGGCGCGGCAACATTGTACGATTGCCACCGGAAAGAGCACTGTGACAGTGTAACTTACTGTCAGCATAGTTTAGTGGTCGGTTCCGGTCGGACGAGTGATGTGGCAGTGTGCGAAAGTATTGTGCCTGTCTTGCACGGGTGACACGACGAAAGCCACGGGCGGCTGCGGCACGGCTTGGAATTATAATTTAGGCTCATCCAAAGGCAAAACAACAACGACGACGACAACCGTCGAGATTGCTGTTTAAGGCATTCTTTTACCCCAGTTCGGTCCGCCTTGGAACGCACTGCGAATGGGTCGTGCAATTATTTATGTTTATCTTGTTCTCGGTGCGGCACACCGAGAATGTAAGGTTATGGAGGGCCTGTCGACAAAACGCTACGTGGCTACGGTTGGGAGCGTTTGACCTCAATGGACCGCATGCCGGACCGGTGTAGGTCGAGCCTGGGCAGACGCTTTCGGGCACGAAATCACAGAACGAGTGGTACGGAAAATATGTTCACCGGAAGTGTAGTGTAAATTGTGTGCAAGGTCAAGGACATCTGTTGCCAGACTGTCAAATCACTGCTTTGCATTCCACAGGGGACGTTTCCAAATGTCTTATCACATTTAGAAAAATAAGTTCCGAAGAAGGACAACGAATAAATATCAACCATATCTTGTTTTGTTGTATAAGAAATGGTACTTTTGTTGTTTGATTTACAAAGAAAAAATTAGGTTTGAAATTAATTTATGTGTATTCCTAAT
>KE525275.1:1582110-1609610 GCA_000441895.2 Anopheles sinensis | reverse complement strand
TGAACGTTGGGCGGTTAATGAGTCAACAGCGCATGCTTTCAATTATGCAGCACGTCATAAAACTCGGCTGGAGTTCTTCTCAAATTTCATCGATGAATCACGCGGAGAATTAATTGATACATTTAATTAATCAAAATCGTATGGCGTACAAAACCAATGGAAAACCCAAACAAATGCTAAGTGGCCAGTCTCCGATCAGCGGGCGATACAAAATCGTTAAACATTTTTCTCCGACGCAAATGGGCGCGATTTCGGATCGATCGGACGGATTTTATTTCACTATCGGAAATTGTAAACAACACCCATCGCCAGCCGACAACGACACCGACGGCGGCGAAGGAGGTCCAGAGTGGCCCCATCGTCATGCGTCTGTGTGTGTGTGTGTGTGTGTCGTTCTCTCTCGATGGCCGGATGGGTGTTATTTTTTGCAGAAATTCGATCAACTTTTACAACACGTGAGAAAGAGAACCCGAGCGGCCGAACGAACGAGGGAAACGGTAGGTCTAACATAAATATTTACATACTAATTAGCCATTAGTTGCACGCGACGACGCAAGTCACCGTCCACGACTTCGTCGTCGGAGCTGGGGAAAAGGCGGGCCATGGAAGATGCTGGGAAGTGTGCGTTGCTCGGTGCTTCCGTATGAGCCGAGGGTAACAGGTGGCATTTCTCCGTCGGTCCGACCGGGAGTTGGATTTATTTTAGTTTTCCCTTTTCCCTAGCACTCATCGGCGGACCATTGCTCGAGAATGATTGACAACAAACACACTAATTTGAGTTGTGTATCGAAACGGTTGGCCTAAATAAAAGATGGTGGCCATGAAAACAATTTGACTTTGAAATTAAAGAAAATAGTCGTTGCTCATTTTTCCACAATTTTGAAACAATTACTTCTATTTCTAGGTTTTCAATGATAGCTTCGAATTCCTTCATCATGCGTGAAGTGAAACGGGTAAAAGCAACGCATTAGTTGGCCATTAACGGGTTTCCCAGAACGTGCTCTCCGTGGACCAATTAACGGATATTTATTGTTTCCGCGAGGGTTCGCGAATCGATAAATCTGCTCACGGGGGCCGCTGTTGGTAAATGTTGTTGGGGAATTATCGGGTCCATGATTTACGTCCAAACGTTCGCTGTAACAAGCACAATACACGCCCTTTAATTGATTCCTACCCGCGTTCTTATCTGAATGGACATCGGCGTGATTGTGCTTTCCTGTGGTCTCATTACCGACGAGGTGAGTTGGATTAAAGTCAGTGACTTTACAAACAAAACGGTCTCAAGCTCAAGCGATTCACAACAACTACCGAATACAAAAACATGCAAAACAGAAAAAGCAATATGTACAACATCATCATACAATTGAAGCGTTTTACAAAGCGACGGTCGTTAGTATCATACATCTTGCATACTGCAAAAGTTTTCTTTTTGTTCCTACAATGCGCTGTGTTTTGGATAAGTGTTTAAATTCAGTATTTCGTATTTCAGTAGCAGGATAGTTGAATAAAATGTATTTTATGGAGTGAAGCAGTGGAAGATATACGGAAAATAGGGAGGTTTCATGTAACTTGCATGTAAAAGGAGTGATCGTGCTGTTTGGTCGTGGACAGGGCAGGAAAAAGCTGTTCAAAAGTTCTATTCTATTTCTCTTCTGTACAAGTAAATGTATTCTCCACTCTGTTTAAAACGATGTTTGTCATTTTTAGTAGAGGCACAAACTGGTGCCTTAAAGTCAGGTGTAAATCTGTTCGGGAAAATCGGAACTGTATGTTAGTGTTCAGCAAGATTGACCTCAGCCGTAAATTATATCTACACGAAAAGGTAAGACCGACACGTGCGAACCCCTTTTCAATGAACCGATTTTGGTATCGGGAAAAAACGACCCGTCGATTACCAGTGCCTTTTTGTTTCTTTTGGTTATTGTGAGTGTACAGGCGAAATAGAGACAGATAAAGAGAGTGGTAATGTGTTTGTTTCAGGTGGAATATTGTTTCCTTAAGATCTTCAATTGCTTTCGTTTACACATCTAAGGTAACGAATGTATGGCTAGTTCTCTTCACCGAGCTTCGCTAGGTTTGTCCCTAACTACATGTTTGTGTCACTGATTTGTTTCAATTCAAGGCCGTGTTTTGAGAGGATAGTGAGGTTCGTTGGAGGAGGATGGTGTTTCAGGGGGAATTGAAAGTAGTTGGACAGTCAAAGGAGGAGGAAAATATGTGTGTTCTGTATGGAAAAGTAAAATGTCATCTTTTTTTTTTAATATTTGTTTTTCTCTTCCGATTCCAATCTGAACTTTGAAAGCGTATTCCAATGCTGGCAGCACTCACGTCTAGCCAAAATGCTGTTCGATGCCACTGGCATTTGGTACACGGTGTAGAGCAAAAAGAAAACTTTCCAATGATGCACGAATTAATTTCTAAACAGCAAAATACAAATATAGGCATACACACATACATGACAAGACACACACACGCATAACATAGGATGGTGGTCACTAGGGAACGGGGAGGAAAAGAGAACGAGGGCGTGAAAGTATAGAGAAATTAGCAAACAAAACAACACTGTGTGTTCACTACGGTAGCCAATCCGATACGACTAACATATCGAAACATAGAGAAAGAACAAATCAACTGGAGGGATGCAATTTCGAAGGGGGCAACAAACGGGGGCGCAAATAAGTACGAACACAAATTTACAGCCAACCAAATGAACCGGTAGAGGTATAATTCAGAAAAAGGTGGATGAAACAGTGAGAGCAAGAGCATGATAACGAACGGCAGAGAAAGTAAAGCTCCATTTGAAACGCACCGGTTTGTAAAAACAAACAAAATGAGAAAGCTAGTTTCTTATCTTCGACTTTGAGATTATACTGGTTGCATCGGTTGTGAATCGAGTATTCTTCGCAGTATTTTGTACTCTTTTGCTTTTATCAGAGCCCTGATCCCAGCTCAAGTGTTGCCTGCCGGGTGGCTGATAAAAATCCAATTATGAAAATTTGCTTACGCGGTACAACCGATTCGTAGCAGCACACGGTTGCTCGTAAAACAAATAGAAAGAAAAAGAACCATCGGAACTGGGGTTTTTTCTGATGCGATGCAAGATTGAACAGCAAAATCCGGAAGCCTAGCGGCATGGGACGTCTTAAGATGCAATAAAGGGCGAGAAAAGAACTTCAAAACGCGGCCGTTTCGGGATCAACAACATCGAGTATATAGAATAGACACACATAAAAAAGGGAACTAACAAAATTACGAAGCCTAAATGAGGTTATGAAAGTGATTGTAAGATATTTTCTATACGAGGTTCGGCCTAAGGGACTATTTAAAATAAAGAAAAAAAAACAAAAAGGCAACGTAAAACGTTCCTATGGGGCAAACTTCGGAGGAATCTGGAGGAAAATCATCTCATTCTCGGTTCTAGGGGACAGAGGAAAGAGAGTGAGAGAGAGAGAAAGAGGCAGTTCCATGTGGAAGGGTTACGGGAGTAAGGGAATCATTTCCGGAAGGTAGGAATTATCTTTAGAATAGAATACTTTTTTTTCATTTTCGACTATTCCTATCTAACGTTTGCATCGAAACATGGGAAGAAAACTGACCAAAACTTGCACAGCACAGGGAAATCCGGTACGCTTCCGTGCGGAGAGTGTGGACCCAGGATCGCTTTACACCGCTCCTCATCCCTTCGTTGTCCGTGCCGCTTTCCCGGGGCCGACTCAGGGAAATAAGGTTGGGGATTTGGCGGGGAGCAGTTGTGGTTTTGTTTTTATTTCGGAAAAGCGTCACGGACAGAAGAGGGGGGGAGAATAATACCTTTGGAATCGGGGCGAAAGAGATCGTTCCACTCGTTCCGGGGAAGCGTGCGGGCAGAAAAGCAGTCTCTTTAGGTAACACTCGCGGCGATGGCCCATGGGAGCGGGGTCCACGGCCAGGTTCGCGGCGAGGGGCGACTGCTTTTCCCCGGATTTCGGACCCGAAAGTTCGGGCTGTGCCTTTCTCTAGTACACAAAGTTTTCGTCGTCAACAGAGGATTCTACAGCACGCCTGCCGCCTGGTCGTATCGCGTTTGCCCATTCCGAACGGTGAAAGTTTCATTGAGTAGAAAGTATTAGTAGGAGTAGTAGTAGTGGTGGTGGTGGTGATCGTAGTACGGAACACATTCTTTTCCGCCCATCGTTCATCGCCACTCTCCAATGCCGCCATACGTGGCATGGGAGTCGAGACGTGCTTCCGGTGAATCGACGCGGCGATGACGATGATGGTGAGATGATGACAACGAACTCGACGACGAAAACGACGACGGCGTCTCACATGATGCCCGATGGTGGTGAGTTTTTAGTACGGTTTTAGTACAGACGGAACCGAACGTGTGTATGCTCTGGAAATCTTAGTTATTTAGTAGCTTCGATGACAAAGAGGAAATTATGAATGATGGCCGCTCCAGTCAGGGCACGTGAATTTGAAGGAAATGGAAGATGATACGGAAGGCCGAAAAAAATTAAAAATTAAAAGTGTACCGCAGTCGATACACGTTCATGAACGGAGCAAGAAAAAGATGATAAAGGAAAATGTTGAGTATTAAAATTGAACAAAAATGAAAAGAACACTTAAATGGCAGCAGTACGACGACCATGAAGACGACGAAGATGACGACGATGATAACATATAACGGACGAAACACAACCACGCACACATTGATACAGCGATTGATTGAGAGCGTAGTTTGATCTTTCCGAAAATGCTTTTACAAAAAGCGTGTTGGAATGGGCCAGAAAATGATTTAAGTGAAGTGAAACGTAGGAAAGAAAATGACACTTTCGGTGAGCTCCAAAGAACGATATTGAGATAATTGAAATTTATAACGTGAAGGATATTTTTCGTCCTCTTGTTTGTGTGAACCATGAAGGAAAAACGGCGTGACAAATATTGCTCACAACCATTTGTAAACGGCTTGAGCTCATTTTAGTTTCAGTCACAAAATGTTTTACTGTAAGTTTTACAACAATTCCACGAAGTAAAATATGAAGGACATTGTCTATTATTCCTTCAGAATAGGGCAATATCGAAGTCACAACATCGAACAAAGGTTGCACAACATTAACCATTGAAAAGCCACAACTTTGAACCTGGTTAGTCCCATCGAAAGTGTTAGTAAAAAGGGGTAAAACAATGGGGTGGTCGAATCGAAAGTGTAGTGATGGATGAAGCAATCGGACACTTTCCAAAAGTCTGTGTTTTAATTTTCTTTCCCGTTGTAACATCCATCACACCCATTCGACACGAGAGTATTCCGATAGTTTGGGGTTTTTGTGTTTCGTATGCTTGTGAGTCGTGACAACAATGGAGGTGTTAGTTAGAAGTGTACGGTTTCTGCAGAATCCGTGAAACACGAGTAAACAACGGTGTAACGGTCAAAACATCTATGTACATTTAACAAAAATACAGAAAGAACTTATACAGAAGAAACATAAACACGATACAATAGAAGTAAAACAATAAAAAGAAACTAAACCACTAACAAAACAGATTCTATTCTCTCCATATAATGAAGGCACACCAAAAACGAATATATCTTTACGTTTCGCGCCACATGTAGCACGATGTTAAAATTAAGCAGGGAAAAGAATCCATGGGAATAAGTGGGAGGGTATCCGGAAAAGGAAGCGTTTTCTGATCAACAAAAACATGTTTTTCGTAACTTAATCGTTCGGTTTAAAGCTTACCAAACAATAGGAAAACAAAACCAAACGATAAACAAAAATACAAGAAATGTCTGAATCATAGAAAAAAAGTATGCTGGATACGTTCTTCAGTCAAAACAATACAGAATCATACGAATATCAATATCAAATCATAGTCATTATCGCCGTAGCAGAGTCTGAGTATTTGTCATTTTGTGTTTGTCCATTGAACAAAGGTGTCTTTAGTCCAGATCATAGCAGAGTAAAAGTTTTCTAAATAAAGGAAATTAATGAAAAACTGATGTGTTTTACTCGTCATTGAACTCCATGAGTTCTGTTTACCAATGTGTCTTGACAATTGTTCAGAATGTTGCATTCCTTAGACAAATGCCAGAGTCTCGAAGATTTGTGTTTAATATAACATGTGAATGTAGAGTGAATGTGTGAAATGGAATCCAAAATGGACTTTGAGATCTCTGGTAGTCTCTTTTCTCTTCTCTCTGCAATGGTGAAACAACTCACGATTGTGCGTAATTTTTCAAAAGTACCTCTGAACAGGGACCTACTCCAACTAACCTATATTCCACCGTTGGTGAATGTTTAACTCCACGGCACTTGACACGGGCAGGGACGATAATTTATCGCTAATAATGGGCACGGAGTTTGCCCGTCTCGGTGGTTTTATTCTGGTATGCGCGTTGACGGGGCAGTGGACCGTGTGAGTGGAGTGATCGATGAAGAACCACTTGCGCCGGTGAACGTCATTAGTCTAGCGACACGCAACACATTCGCACGTGCACCGTGAACGTCGGCAGGTTTCCCCGGAACCGGAAAAAAACGGGACGCACTGTGCAACAAATGTGCCCACTTCGGAATTAATAGCTGGCCAGCGTCGAACGGCGTCGGCGTCGGTGGGAAAGACCTCGAGGAGGCAGGCAGGCAGATCGCTGTCATTAATTATTCAAGACATTTCCCGTCTCCAGACGACTCGACTCGATCTTGGCGCTTCATATCAACTGCCGATTCATTGACGATAGATTCATTAGTCATAATCGTCCTAATAGAACGCTCTACCAGGGTTCCCATTAACTGTCACCCGCCAAGCGGGCCTTGCGTTTCTTGGCCTCCGGATGAGAATCGGGTCATGCCTACGCGCGACGCTTTAGTCCATTCAACTGTGCCACAGTTTTCCACGAACCGGCGAGCACATCGGTCATTACTGTCGCCCAATGACGACAACGTTTGAGCTGGAACCAGCAGTGTTCTGACACGGGGACTCGTCGAACCTACGTCGACCAGAAGAAGGAGAGAAGGTAGCCATAGCGTTTCGTCCTGGCGCCATCTGGCGACCGGAAGTTCTAAGCCCCATTTGTAGACCCAGAGTATCGTCGCCAGAGCTATTAATAATTCATTTATCTTCGTTAGTCGGTTCCGTGGCGCTCGCTGGGTATTCATGCAGGCGTTCCCCGGACAAAGAAGGAGACGAACAAAATTATGTCCACTTCTCGTCTTGTTTACCGAGTATTGAAAATGATTATCATCGCAGTGCGACGGTTTTAAAAGGCTACCGGTTATTTCCTGAGGTAGACAGAAACATTTATGAGTCTTCCCCTGTCGGGAGCCAGCATTGAACGGAGGAGTTCAACCAAATAATGTACCCTCCAGAACGATTCCACTTAAAGCAGCAGGATCTAACTGTGGGAACGTAAATAAAATACATCTAATACACTGAAAGCGGCATCGACTTGATCATCCCGGATCCCGGAGGAATTAGCATCACTCAATGATAATTAAACTGTTCGATGCGAGGACCACTCGACCTCCGAAACATTGTTCATTGTTCATTCCAATTCCATGCACTCACGACGCTCCATCAAGGAAATTAAAACCCTCCAAAGGGAATTCCGGCGATGCATTGCACGTCCCTGATTTTGCATACGGGAACGGGAAAGCAAGCAGCAGCTAAACGTAATTATGAGAACGTTTCTTTTTCCTCATTTCCCTCGAATGCGCTGTAACGATGGCTGCGCTTCGAACCACCCTTTGGGACTCCGGAGGGTGACTGACGGGATGTACTGGCACCAGCGAGGGAAGTCAAATTGAGGGATTCAATCCACTTGGGCGAACGTTTGCTTGGGCGTTCGTCGATGGCACCACTACTTTGCGATGCACTTAGCCACCGAGCTTAGCGAAGCCATACACCCGGGAAAGAATACTTCGGTTACAGTTGACGGTCGCAATTCGCTAATGCCACTTTAGCGATTACTAATCCAGGAGCGCGTAATTCGATCAACCGAACAAAGTGGGTCGTTTCGCTCGAACGACCTAAGAAGCTTTCAACTGTGGGCTGGGGATGGGTGGGAAAAAATACAGTGGAAAAGTTTACCCCGCTGAGCTATCGAGAGTGTTTATCCAATGAATCAAAATTGACAGCAAATTCCCTAGAAGCGCTTCGCCGACGGGTGACTACTTTTAAGTAATTGCAATCTCCTCTACTTGGAACTTCAGTATCGTTGGATAAATTTGGGAAGAAGTTTTGTCTCAGTAACTTCGTACACTGTTTTAAAACTATGCAAACTACAATGGACTTATTTTATCACAAAGAAATGAAAAGTATCACTCATGTTCTACGAGTCATTAACGGTTGTTTTGAATACCAATCAGTTGCAGGACATAAAACAGATAGCCTTTCGGTCCCGGACGCGTGAAACGGACCTGGAAAGTTTCAACTCCATGCTCTACCGTGCAAAGGTCTTGGCTGCATCGGAACACCGGACCGCATTTTGCACCGGCAGAATGATTGACCGTAGCTCGTTAGAAACAAATCAAAACCAGAGTACGCCAGAAGCATATGTTTTGCAAGTTATCGGGTACGCAGCAGATCCCCATCCCCACCGTAACTCCTGTGTTCAGCACCCACCCCACCAGGGACTTAACGCTCCGTCAGAGTAGGAGCAGCTTTTAAGATAATTGTTTTTGAATCGATGCCAAATTAAATAGACATCCCCCAGGCCACGAAAACCCGGCCCGATGGAAAGCAGCTGCAGCTCTACCCCTCGAGGCCGGGTGCCCAAGGTATCCGTACACCGAATGTCAGGGCAATTTCCGCGAACCATTTATATTTGAAGAGACCTTCTCCGCCTGCCGTGTGCCGTGAGCCTGGATTGAGGAGCAGTAGGGCAGCTCGTGGTAAGTACTTGACTAAGTGCATCCTTACCCTTCCCGATTGCCAACGGGAAGACGGAAAGCCTTGTGACACAATGTGTTTGTTTCACCATCATACGCGAGAGGGAGAGCGAGAGAGAGAGACAGAGTGGCAGTGTCTAACAGAGTGAGTGGTTATGTTTGGGTAAACATGTTCAAAAACATGACATCAGAAACGGGGGGAACTTGTGGTGATGAGTCAGTGAATGGTAGACGACGTGCCGGAAAGAGGAAAGAAACCCAACGGACGGGAGGAAAATGTTGAACTAAAACGAAAAATGAATGAAACCGGTTGGTGCACTATGGACACAGTGTGTCATGGGCAGGGACTGCCGCCATGAGGGTTGAACTTCTTCCGACAAACTGATGAGTGCACGAATATGACCGAAAGGGCATATACTTAGGAGCTGGGAAATGAGGTGAGGGGTGCGTTGTTTTTTCTCCACCTTGTTGTCGTTGCTTTCCAGGCATGTTCGCCCCTATAATACCATCGTACCGTCGCGTACTGTCAAACGTTTGACAGGTCCCGCTTCCGGCCATCCAGGACCATAGTTCACTGGGAAACCAGGACGGCGGTCACACTTACCCTCGCGGCAAAGCTGGTGTTTGGCTTCTCCAGCAGCTCCCAGAGGTACTTCTGGTACTGGGCACACTTGCCGTCGCCGAACTCCTCCTCCTCACGCTGCCGCAAACTTTCCGCCTCCTTGCGCATCTCCTCGTGCACGTGCTCCTTGCGCTGGTGGTACTTGTGCTGGCAGCACGACTCCAGGTACAGCTCGTCCACGCCCCAGTACTCGAGGTCGTCGCTGAACGCCAGCACGCACATCTCGTCGACCAGATGCAGCTTGCCGGTGCGGTAGAAGTTCAGTATCGAGCTGAAGCTCTTCGGGTGGCGATCGAAGAAGTACTCGTTGTCGATGAGCGAGTAGTCGTCGCACAGCTCGGAGATGGCCTCGTGCGTGTTGCACTCGCGCAGCCGGCCGAGGCGCGTGTGCGGTAGACGCTCGAGCGTCCGCCAGAGGACCTCGTGCTTGACGCCGCCGACGTTGATCAGCACCCGCCGGTTGAGTGCCTTCGAGCGCATGATCATGAACGGTTCCGGTGGTATCGATGACATCGATCTGAGAGAAAGTAGGTTCCAGAGGAGGTACACGGTACAGTGATGCAGGTTAATCGGGGGGCAATGAGTCCCCTCCGGGGTTGGTGAGTAGTGGATTTATCCTGTGCTTTACTGAAAGTTGTTTGCAGTTAGTACCAGAGACATCTCCCAGAAGACGCTCCACTTCTCCATTCTGGAACTCCACAACCATGAAGTTTTGTTTTCCATTCCATCGTATACTCAAGTCGTATACAACGACGCATATATGCTAGGCTCATATGTGAACTATTCTAAGTAAATATACTCTACTTCGGAAGTCAAAACTCTTTCACCAATTTAAGCTAAATTTGTACATGCTCTAGACATAAGGTCCTACGGACTAAAAGTCACGTGGACTAAAGTATGAGGGAAAGAGACTGGTAAACTCAAAGATATAGACATCTTAGAGACTACAAGGGTTCCACTAGGAGGTGTACTACTATCTACCAAAGTGTGACATGTGTTTTTGCGAAAGGACTCACCTGGAATGTGCCCTCTGCAATGGTGCCTGGCCCATCTGTGCGTAGCTGGCGTTCGCCGCATTGGCGGCCGCCATCGCCGCTGCCTGGTGCGTGGGTGACTGTATGGGAAACGGGGCGTACCGGACCTCCTTCCCGCTGCCGGCTCCACCACCGCCCGAGGTGCTCCCGCCGGCGCCCCCTCCACCGCCGCCACCGGTCGAAGCCGCTCCTCCGCTTCCGCCGGGTCCCGATAGTGGTGGGGGCGGGTGATGCTGCTGCTGACCTGGTAGCTGACTGCCACCGGTAATCGAGAGCCCGCTGAGCCCGGTCGTGCTGCCGCCGGCTCCACCGATGCCGCCGCCGATGCTGGCCGTGCCGGTGCCATCGTCGAAGCTCGCGCCAACGCCCTGTAACGCTGGACCGCTGCACATGGTTCCCGGGCCACCATTATTGAAGGGAGGTGGCGTCGTTTCCCCCAGTTCCCAGCGCACCGCTTCACGCTCTCGGTCGCGATCGCCCACCATAGGGCCACTGGATACGCACATACAGAGAAACGCAAACGAAAGAAGGGGTAGGAAGGGTAGGAACGCAAGGTTATAGCCACCAGCGACGACTTGTTAACAGAACTTAAACCAAACTAACAGAGAAAGGTAACGTGTGGTAACGATGGTAACGCTAACGGAAGAGGCTGACAGTTTTACTAGCCCTCTTATGTAAGCCTTCGTTTACTCGACACTAAGGGTCTCTTCTTGCTACACTGAATCTCTTGCATTTGTTCATAGCTGATCGGTTTCCGACCCCGTGTCTTCATGCTGCCCGAGACGTGGGCCTCCCATTACATTGCGCGCACACATTGTCCTTAGTGCCGGACCTGCCGTTAATAGTAGCATGCGTTACAGTTTTCATCACACACCGAGAAAGAAACAGAGAGAAAGAGGAAGAGAGAAAGAAAGAGAAAACAGTTGGAGTGTATGGTAGAAGAAGAAACGAAAACATAAAAGGAATAAAAAGGAACCAAACAATCGGAAAAGATCTCCTAGCGTTTGCCTTTGCGCTGCATCTGATGCAACAGGGTTCCGTAGAATGGTGGATGCATGCACCACCAACAACATACAAGAATGAAAATGAAAGAAAACAACGACAGGGATAGAGATAGAGGATGGACAGATCCGAAAAGGGATGGGATGCATAGCAAGAAAGTCGATCCGACTCGTACGAATGACGTATCCGCTGGCCGAGCCGGGACGTTTACGACACTCACCGCTACATGAATCCCGACATCCTCTCTATTTCAACTCAGAAAACCAATGTGACACATGTCAACCACTATACACACGCGGCACTTTCAGCGGGCACTTGCCGCAATGCAGCCGGCTGCCTTCAGGAGTTCTGCACTCTCCGGCAACTTTTCGCCGAGCGTACACCGATCGAGGGCCCTCCCGGACGACCCGTTGACCCCCGATCCCGTGGCGGACGGGTACACTACCGATAACAACCTAGCGTTCCACAACCTATACAACACCAGCAACAACGATGATCGACCGATGCGGGGAAGCTTGGCTACGAACATGGCCTGCCGAACATTGACACTCGCGGGCGAGGCCTTCGCTGACCGGTGGTCAGCAAACGCAGACTACGGAACGTCGTGATGGCGTCATGTTTCTGCGGATTGGGACGGTCGGAGAAGCAATCTGTAGTGAAGGAAAGGGAAGAGAAAGAACTTCGATTAGTTGAAGGAACACGTAGAAAATGATCGATTTTTCCCTCGATTTCCCAATTGAAGTTGTAACAAATGTGCGTAACAAGTCTGTAACAGAGAAGAACTTACACCGTCCCCAGATAAACAGCTGCATCGGAAAAGGGGTTCGACCGAAAAAAAAGAATTAGGTCAAGCCCAACTAAACATTTGAAATCTTCAAGCTGATGCGTTTACATGCTATAGGTCTGACTTCGTTTTGTTGCTTTCATTTGCAAAGATCATTTGAATAAAAAAAGACTTAACACTACAATCCAAATTGGGGTCATTTTGACCCAAACGCGATTTTCACATTTAATATCTCAAAAACAGCTGAATTTTTTAAAAAAAAGTCCTAAAATCCAAAGAAGTATTTAAGAAGAATAATATCAGATGTGTAATTCGACCAATTTCGAGAACCAACTTGACTATCCTTAGAATGCTTTTTTTTGAGGTCATTTTGACCCCTGTTTTTAACACGCGTAACTTCGTCAGTTTTCAAGATTTTTTAAATCCATAAACAGCTACTTTTAAATATATTTGTTAACTATCTTTTGGCGAGCAAGGATTTTTGATGCACTTCTTCATCATTCCGCTAGCTCGGTGTGAAGCAAAAAAGAACTGAATTTAAATTAATTTCAGCTATTATTTTTGCAAAATATGAAATAAAAATTTTAAAAAAAATGTGGGCTAGAAAGCTGATACATTGGTTCACCTTTAAAAAATTATTTCATATTTTTTAGATAACAAATGACATCACAAATTAATGGGGCAGCACCAATTTACTTGGACGTAGAATATTTACTTGCTATTGAATCCCTTTGCAGAAGCAGCTGAACGATGTTTACCTGTGGTCGAAAACGGTGTAATGGTTCAATATTAAATCTGCATTCCCAATCTTGTCTTTACCCAAAAGCACTAAACTAAGGCACAAAGAAGGACCCCGGTTCAAAAAATCAAACATCTTTGCTACCAGAGCTTAAACCAGAAACCCTATTATACTAAATCAAAACCTATGAGACTGATCATTTTAGTTACATTTAGATTATTTATTTGTACAACAAACCGAATAATTTTTGAACAGAACACAACACAATCCCTTCAGCTCTTGCTGCCTCTTTTTGAAAATGAAAATAATACAAAGCTTTATCTTTCTATTCGATATTAACGCAGGAACTACTCGGGAAAACCACTGTGCTCGGGAAAACCAGACCCATCGGCGGGTGCAAGGTTTGGAGAATATAAAACGCCCATTTCTTGAACGCTCGCTGTCCTCGCCGGTGGAAAAAGGATCGGCTTTTAACAAGCACATCAAAGCAGAACGAATCCATCGTAATCCGTCCGAGCGACGGCCATAAAACCGTTAAATCGATCATAAAGGGTTGATTGACCGGTGTGACCGCTCACGGCCGGTTCAAAACGATCCCTGGGAAGGGGCCGAAGATGTTTTGTTTCCTTCGCCGTGAGTGATTTCCGTAAGCGTGGTTTAAACAAAATCGCCCGGCTCGAGCGACGTCGGTCGTTAAAAAAGGGTATAAAAATTAAGACGCAAAGATGGGACACACGCGGAGGGCTCATCAACAAGTTTTCCGGTATAAGAAAAGAAAAAAGTTCAAACGTCTCGCCTGCCCCGAAAACTTTAAACGCCCTCGCGGCCCACTTTGGGGGGCCGATAGTTCCACTCGCTTTTCATTTTAGTATTCCGTTTCCACCAGCGCCCAAAGCCGGTCAAGTTTAGTGCCGATAAATAAAACGAAAGAACGTTACAGTAAATCGGTTTGACTTTTCCGAGCGATCACGCGAAGCAAACGTCCGGATCGAACCGGAGCGATGCACGGCGCTGCAGAGAGATGCTGTTGTTTTATAGTTGTTGTAAAGTTTTCCTCAAGTTAGGGCCATGACTTCAACATGTGAAGACTGTGGGAGTATCCTTGAAGCAAACTACGGTTTGGTCATAAAAAGTGTGAACGAGAGCGAAACCGGGTGCAATTTCATCAGCACAACACTCGTGTGCGTGGGGGAAGTGTGCCCACACCCTGCACCGGATGGCCCATCCACTTTCCCTAACCGCCCAACTGCCGAATTGCATAAGAGGGTTTCGGGAAAGTTTTAATGAAAATGTCTCGACAATAAGGCGTACCACACCCGCACACCCCGTGTTTCGCTTTGTTCTCCACCTTCGACCCCCACCCCCCTCTCCCCAACGGAAGGGGTCAGAGGACCACCCTGCTTGCCGCTGCCGCCGAACGGAAGCGTTTTCCCACTGACTGCCCGGGGAAAAGGGTCCGGCGAGCGTTACGACTCGCTACAACTGCGCATGTTTTTGCCCCATGTAGGCAAAAGAAAAAAAAACAAGCGACTCCCAAACTCCGTACACAAAGGATGTGTTCCCGGTGGCGTGGGGCAGCGATTGCGATCGGAAGCAACGAGCCTCCATCGAACGGCGGCTGGTGGGAGGCTTTTTTCCTTCTTCTCTGTGTATGTGAACGTAGTAACGAGTGCCTGGAGTTGCCGGTTTTTTGACGTTGTGTTGTTTTTTCTTTTGCTTTCGGCCCGGAAAATGCCTGAAATGGTGCTTCATAAAAGGACTCTCTAGGGCCGGTTCGGTCGAGAGCTGTTGTTGGGACGTAATGGAAAGGGGCGACGTGGAAAAACCCGTACTGGACGGTGATCGGTTCTCAGAAGTGAATCGATTTAATTTGCGCTCGTCAGACCCAAACCCCGCAAAAGGCATTGGTCTCCACTTGGACGAAGGAGAACTCTGAACTCTCCACCCTGACGGTAACCTGCGAAATGCGTCCGGAAGGCAAACGTGTATCGGCATTGAAGGAAAGGATAATCGCTCACCGGAAACCGAAGAACTACAGAAGCGCTTCGATAAGCCTTCCGATCACGCGCTTCAACTAAAAATAGGCTTAAGAAATTACTTTCAAGGATGGCTGGAGGGTAAAATAATAATAATAAGTATCTATGAATGGTTCATGTTTCTATACCGACAGTAGAAAATTTAGTACACCATTTAGTACACCAGTACACCAGGACACAAATGTTATTAATAGGAAAGCATGATGGAGCGAACTATTTTTCTCACGGTCGTTTTGTCTTTCCCTTGCTAGCATCCGGGAATGGAAAAACGAGCTAAAAAATCGAATGTCACACACTCGCCTCGTGTCATCGGGCAACGAGTTGATAGCTTTAATGGACAGCCGAAAGAGACACATCCTAACTGGAGCGCACGTTTCCGAACGTTGGAGCCACCGGATCGTTCTCGCAGTCGTCCGCCAGCATCGTTTTGTACCACACCGAACCGAACCGGGAAAATGGCATCCATTTCCATTCCTCGCTGACAGGTTTAATTTTTCATCATTCGCCTATCTTTCGCCCAACCGTCCGGTGCCGTTTTTCGGAAAGCAAGCAGTCGGTCAAGAGCACACCAGAGCGGAGGAAAAGTGTGGATGTGGGAGTGAGAGACAGAGGACGGAACGCGGACGGAAGATCCTTCGCGTTGCCCTCCCTTTTTGTTTTTTTTTTCCTTTCCTGCAACTCACACAAGCACTCGCCTCTACAGACACACACACACACACCCACATGCGCGTGTTCTTAGGTCGAACGGACGTTCGGGCACGCACGCAAACCCTTCATCAACACGCGCGCCTCCGGGAACGAGGATCGAACGACACGGGAAACACATGTACCGCTGTCATAATGTTTTAACAGGTTATGTTCCGGGATCCTTAACCCCGCCGGGACTGGTGGTCTACCCGTTGGGTTGGACCGTTTAAAGCGAGCATCGTTCCGGCATTATTGCTCGGGGCGCAAAAGGGATGTGGGTGTGTGGAGCAGGCGGGGGAGGGATTTTTTTTTATCGTCTCACTGTGTGTAGCCAAGTAGCGTTTCTTTCTTTCTGTTGCTCTGTTTTGGCCTGGTGATAAATGCGAGGAAGGCAAGCGGTATTCTATTAACGGGTGGCGTCACTGGAAAACACAAGTCATTGTCGCCCGCAATTGGAAGGGGATCACTCACGTAAGAGTGGAAGCCATAACGACAGTACCGTCTTAATGAACTGAAACACTGGAACAACAAATTCCCCTTTTTGTTTAACCCTACAAAAGGTCTGACTTGTTGCCCTCGTTCAAACGATTCTCCCTGTAAGCGTTTGGAAAAGTTTGAATTGACAGTTATACACTAGTTTCTATCGAATTTTAAGCAATGTTTTACCAGAACCTTCATCGATAGGCGGGGAAGGTTTATTTCGATTATCGATTGTGTTTTCGCGTGAGAAAAACCCTCAAAGTTCTTCATTATCGCCAGCAATATCCTTCGCAACCTCAGGGGTAAAAACCTCACGTCGGCATTCGCCCTCCCCTATTAAATGTGCCCTCGGTTCGCGTTTTGTTGGAGCTGTACGTGGGCGCCAGTTAAACTAGTCCCTACTGCCCGTGCGTACATCAACCGGGTTCAAAACATTAACGGAAGGAAAATCGATAAATTTTCTGGCATTCCCAATGGCCACAACGAGCGCCCGACAGCCAAAGGGGTAGATATCGACAGAAAATTACACCTTTCGTCGGTGGTAATGGCGGGCCTTCTCCACCTGCGCCATCCCTGAGGCCCCCGACTCACCGCTGGAAATTGGGTTGGTCGAAGTGAGGCACGTTTGAGGGAGATTTTTTAACAGTGCGAGGCAATCGCGCCCCAATTAACGACACATTGGCAGGGTGGAGCTCAATTTTAATGAATTCAGGAATGGTGCGGCCTGTGTTGAAATAATTATTATTTTGGCTCATTAATACATTATTTTATGATACAAAAAAGAAACTTGCTGTAAAGTAAAGTAAACTTCCTGTTTTAAAACGACCAAAGAATATGGATTAAATGTATGTGCAACCATTTTTATACCAAATTTTCGATATCAAATAAAATAAAAGTCGATTTTTAAAAAAGAAAATAGTCGTAACTTTTACATCAGTAATAACAGTTTAAGTACTAAATAAACGTTAACACGTTGGCTGCCAAGTCACCCAAAAAGTGGGTGACGGTAACAATGCTAACCAGCCCTTTACACTAATATAGTAGTGGACTTATGTAGTAGTAGAGTATAACATTTGCAAAAAAGTGCACTTTGGTGCTTAGCTTAGTTTTCGTAAACAGTTGATTCAATAAATTTAATAGTCTTATTTTAACACGTTGACTGCCATGGCTATCATTTTTGATAGCCAGCTGTCATTAGTTCTAAAAAGTTTTTGCTTCATAAATATTCGAAAATACAACATGAAAATTATAGTAATATTAAAAACTAATTCTCTGGAAAGGTTAGTCTTTGCCTGGTAGTTGAAAACCGCATGTTTAATAAATTTTATAAACAAATTTAATCGAAAAAGATGGTACTAAAAAAGTGTACTAAAACAGCGTGGCAGTCAAAGTTTTAAAGAATTTAATAGTGGCTGATAATGTTATAAGTAAAGTGTGCGAGTGATGTGCGGCGTTTATGATTTTTTTAATTTGTTCTAAGATTGGTGAATTCATATTTAAAATTTTAATATGCCAGGACTAGATATCATCGAAATATACTAGATATTATCAAAAAATATCGTGAATATTATTTAAATAATTCGAAGATTTAAATAATTAAGAACCTGTTCTAAAATAAACTCTTCTCTCTGAACATAACCCTTAACAAACTCCCGATACCTAAAAATAATGTAAGCAAACTGTTTCATATTTAAACTTGTTTCTGCTAGAAAACAATCCTGAAACACGAAGATGGAATCTCGGCAGGTTGCGCAACAGAAATTATGCTACGCTGATTTAACGGACCATTGCTGCGGGCAGATTGAAGCTTTGTAATAAATCTTTTTAAATTGCACGGGACAGCTTAAAAGATGCAAACTGCGGGGTAATTATGCCACGATAAGGTGTGTGGTTGTCAGCCAGCCAGTAGGCTTGATTGTCCCGAGAACCGGCGGTGGCGGGGACGAAGCCCAATGCGGTGGCGGTATTAAGAAGTGTAGCAAAAATGTGCTACCAACTTATGCAACAACGTCCCGTCAGAGGACGAGCTTGAGCAAACAAACAAAACCACTAAAAAAACCCACTCCAGTAGATAAGCTATCGGGTACGCAGTTCTTTTTCTCATCGTCTCCAACCGAGCTGTCGGGTGAATTCCGTTAACGAGGTCCGATGGAGGGGAAAAACAAGTATAAATAAAAAGCATACGATCGGGCAAAACAACGAGAAAAGCTTATGCAACCTTGTTCGGTACGGAAAAAGAGCGGTAGACGAACAAATGAATGTAAGCAAAGTAACGCCAGCAGGATGCAAGATGGAACACTGAGGTCAGATAACTAAACTATCGGACGCCACATCTTGTTTGCAAACGTTTGCATTAAAACGAAGCGCCGGATATGGTGGAGGATCATTCGAGGGATCCTGCAACATGCTCGAGATAAATCGCTAACGCGCAAAACAACGGCCAGAAGAGCGAGTTTGATCCCGAGCAAAATGCAAACATCAGAAACCAATTTATCTCCAGAAGCCGCTTGCGGTAAGCATAATTTTGTTCGTGCTAGAGAATGTGTTCTTTCTTCTTCGCCAGCATTTTGTATTTCGTTTTATCCCAAAACAATAAAGACGAATTTGTAATGGCGAATGGTAGCAAGACAAAATCGAATGATCATCAGTAGGGAATGTTTTTTCTCTCTTTAATACTTGTTTATTGTTGGCCGATAAGAACGAAAAGCATCGCTTTCGTCGTGCAAAAATGTCGCATCAATCAGTCTTTTGTAGGGTAAGGGATTGATAAAGAATAAAACACGTTATGATAAATGTGAACAGAGAAAAACAGAGTCAGATTTGACTTAAATTACTCACGAACTAAATATGTTATGTAGCAATTTAACACAATTTTCAAAGCCCCAATCCACACCGTTGCCACAAACATCGACACCCTGCCACTTGTTAATGCAGGATGTGCTCGAAATATTTCAATAAGTAAAAGCACTTTCGCGTGTCTCTCGTAGCTCATCAATTTTCAAATCGTGTGTACGTGTCAATCGTGAGCATGCCTAAACAATTTGCACATTACGTTGATGGCCGTCCTTTTATTCTCCCTCCCTGATGGCCGTCCGTACGTCTTGAAGAAACCACCGGATAGGAAAAGGAACCGGAAAGGGGTTCCCCTTTTTCAAAATAATATTTTTCGCCGTTGCATGTCTTTTTGCAACTCACGCTTGAAATTCGTGCCGTTCGTGCTTCGCGCCCAAACCGCGAGCGATGTGTTCCGAAAGGGTATAATTGAAATGTACACAGAATCGTTCCGAATTAGAGTGCCGTCAATTTAGGCCCACCAACTGTGGCCCTTTCGTGATGCCCCTTGTTTTTCAGGATATGTTTTTCCTTTCCGAGAATTTCGGTTAAAAAGCGTACTGTGATTGCTTGGGTTGCACTTCAAATGCATCCATTTTAATGTTGTTTTTCCCTTTACCGGATCGATTTGGTGCCGATTGAAGTGTCGTGAAAGCATACGGTTGCACGATAGTTTCAACTGGTAGATGCAACACGCATGCACAAGAAGCAATCCGGAGTGGCAATAGAAACCACCAGTTCCTTCTTCCAGCCGGCTCATCGCGTGTCGGTGTAATTGCTCTAATGAAGTTTCGGTTTTCGTTTCGTGACCGAACACGACGGCCCGCGATGAGGATGATGACGGCGTCGACGATGATGGGTGGCATTTGGGAGTGGATTGCTTTCGAAATGCTTCAGAAGCAATTGAAACCTATGGCGGCTGTCGTGTCGATGGGCCATGAGTTTCTTGGTGCACTTTTAATACTAGAGGCGGTTCTCGGTTCATTTGGAGGAATAATAATGCAAACTAACCGCCCGGTGGTGTTTTGGTTCTGAAGGTACGTGAACTTTGTGTAGCAAAATAGCCTCCCCATGAGGTTGGATCAACTAAAGACGGGATAATATTCCATTCCACGCAGTACAAATAGATTGCATTTGCAATATTGACTCCGGCGATAATGGACAGGGAGCCACAAATTACGATGTGCCCTCGGGCTCGAGTTCCCCGTCAATAATCTTGCCTTATCGTTATCGCGTTATGTGCACCGAAGGATTGACTTATTAGTTTTGAGGTTATTGTCTCTGGTCTTGATCCAATAGTTATGACAATTTATTAGTAGCTCGTAGATAGCGAACCTTATCTAGGCATAGCAAGTCTTGTAAACAATATTGTGTACGGGTCTTTATGAATTGTAATAGCTGATAAGCTGCGAGTAAACAAACAAGATAAGGTTTGTGTGAGTGCAACGAATAGGTTGTTCGAAGTACGTTTTCCTACACGCAGAAAATATGAAGCAATAATAGATAATAATATTGCAAATTTGACTACTAATAATATAATAATAATGCAAAATTTCATCACTTTTGAGTTAACCCCATTGCTTATGTTCATTTTCAATATATTTTCAAAAAATATATAAAAATAGCCATTTAGTACATACAAATCTGAAAAAATATCAAATTGTATGCGTCCCATATTGAAAGTACCTCTATAACAGTCCCATATATGATTCTTTTGAATAATCAAAGTTGAGTCTTTCTTATTGAAATTTAAACTATTTTGCAGTGTCTAGTAATCAAAATAAACAATAAACGGTTGTTATTTATGTGGTTTTTAAGAATTAGTCACTATTAAATGATCTTGATCCGTGTCGAATGAAACCTCAAACATCAATGTTTTGTCGTCCAAGCGAAACAAAATATCCAATGATATGGGACTGATATGAGAGTACTTTCGCATTCGCCTTCAAAAATACCCTCATATCGTGTCTCAATATTGTTTTATCATTATTTTATTATTAGCACATGTAGTTTATATGAAATTTTATTCTCCGTGAAATGTTTATGTTACAATACAAAAGTTATGATTAACCATTCACAGACTTTGTATTAGTGATAACACCAAAACATTATATTAAGTAAAAATGTACAATCGCTTTTTTCTCAATATGGTGATTTTGCAAATGAAACTCATATGCTACACAGAAGCTTAACAGAAGTTAAGCAAAACAAAATGTATTATGCAGCAAACAAAGACCACTCAATCAAAGCCACGTGTGATGGCAACAACAAAATGGTGATACTTTTTATCACTAGGTTACAAGTTCAAACAAACTAGCGAATCAGTTTTTATGCAACCCTTTCGTCTCCCAAGAGCCAATAGTTATATTTACGAGCGGCTGCCAATGTCAGGTTCAAGAACCCGGCGCCGATCGAACGCTGACCGCGACTTTGAATCCTAGCAGTGACACGGCGAACGGAAGGGACACGTTGGGAAGGAAAAGTTTCATCAAAAAACCCACCCAACGCCAAATCGGGGACGAAACGAATCGCAGCTGCCGGTGGCATTGATCACGGGTGGACTAATTTTACCAAACGCTCTTCGCAAGTCATTAAACCGCACGAGAGAAGTCCAAGAGCGTCGCGTCGCGTTTCCCGAGCCGGCTGACAGGACGGTTTTAGAAAAGCCGTAAGTGTGCGGGGAAAAGTTGATCGGATGAGCGATCGAAGAAGAAACCAAGAAACCCCACAGAAACCGAAGAAAACCCACCGTACGGAAAAGATAGTGCGGTCGACGGAGTAGGGGAAAGCTGGTGGAAGTTCGGCCCGAGACGAGATGTTTTCCTTCACCCTGGGAAACCCCTATCAACGCGTCACCACCAGCGCTCGAGAGTAGTTTAAACGGCCTTCGTTGGCCGGGCCACCGCAACCCTCAACGCCACCCACCTTCCCCTGGGGCGATTGACCGACATTTCAACCAAACCGCAACAACGCGTCCCAATAAATTGTTTGTTTATCAATTCGATCTCACGATTTCAGAACATTCACACAAGAGGTGGCCATCGTTCCCCGGTGGTGAAGATAGAGTCCCAGCATGTGCTTGGCGGGCGCCAGGAGAAGTAACGAGGGGTTTGTGTTTCGAGTTCAGGGGTTGGGGTGGGTTTCTGCCAGACGCGCGAAATTATAATCTGTCCTCTGGCGTTCGAAGATTTATGGGTCAATGGTGCGCTGGATGGGATGGCGCTTTAACGCACACGGCCTCTCACAGAACGCGCTTCGACTCTTCGCGGCACGGTTGATTTGTCGAGCGCGCAGCAGTGGCATGGGTGGGTTTGCCGTAAAAACCATTTGTTTATGTTGAAGAATTAGTTTTAATGAGCTCGCTCGAAATCGAGCCGTGCCCGGAGCGGAAACGGGTAACAGGCACTTACAGGCTCCACGGACTTCGGCACCCGGGCGGCTCTTGTGATAATAAATGTTTGAGTAAAATTGTAAATTACATTTTCCGGATGTCAATTAGACAAGCAATTAAAGAGTGCCTTGTGTGTTCCGGAAAAACGGGGGAATGGAAGTTCATTACCACAGTGCTCAGCGTTAGTAAAGTGATTACGAGTAGCAAGAACCAGTTTTAATTATTTCCTGAAAACAAGAATTAAAATGTGTACCGAAAACACTATTTTTAAACATAAATTAATTTAAAACGCAACAACAAATTTTGCAATGGAACATTATAAAGTCAAGGGGAAAACATGCTACTTTCAAATGCAAGACAACATTGTGCGAGGAAAAATAGTGACATTTCTTTTTCGTTTTATTAATAAATAAAAATTTATGTTAAAATCTACTTATATGAAAATTTAAATAAACAAATAGTTAAACTTTTGTCGGCTTATCTATTTTTGGATAATTTTACCGTTTATGTGACGTAATTAGAAAATAATTCACGCCAGTCAATCATGCCTTTCTCGTCAATTTCCATTCCATTTGTAAAAATATTTTGCTAACTAAGCTAAAAACAATAATACAATTTGATATCGAGAAATTCAATTCCAACAAACAGCTACAGCTATTCGACTCGCAAAACAACAAAACAAGCTCGCTCCACACGCATCGGAAACCATCCGCTACCATTTGACGTGTTTTGTGCGCTGTAAAACATCAACAACACCGTCACACGGGCGGCGGCTGAAAAAACTCTATATCGACAAAACGAAAACAAACAGGCGGACCCTTTAATGGTTTCCCCAAACCCTCTGCTGCGAGATCCATCATGAGCTCCGGGCTCCGCAACAAAAGGAAACCACCATTGAATTGAATATTTGTTTGCCAATAATGCCTTTCGGAAAAGTCACCGAAGAAGAAATTGCCGCCCTTTTTCAATGTGTGTGTGTGTGGCTCAGCAAACAAATACTCCCCAATCCACGGCATGTATGATCCGAGTTCCATCGGCACGCCTGACAGATGACGGCGCGAGATGGGCAAATATTTGCAACCAGATTCAATTTGGAATCATCCACTTTGGAAACAAAATGGTGAAAGAAAATGGAACAAAAAATAGACGAGTGGCAGGGGGTGAGGGTGCTTCGGGGGAGCATCTTGAGGTGTGGGGCGGATTTATTTATAAAATCTCACTTCACATCCGCATCCATCAAACACACCGAGCCGCCCGAGCTGCAACCCGAAGTTGCGCGTCATCGTCATCGACGCGGCCAAATGTTGCCACCACCCTCTGACGCCCTGTGATCTGTGATCTCAGCCGATCCGAAAACGCCATTGCCGCAGTGCGCCCAGTAGTAGTTTCACCCACCAACTCCTCCTAACGACCGACGCGAACGTGAAACAGCTGCCGACGATGGATGGAAAAGGAAAGAAGGTAGAAAAGTTTTCTTTTCCTGGAGGCAGAACGAACGTACGGGGGTTGTGGAGGGCGTTGGGTGAAATCTGTCCCCATCAGTGTGTGACATCATCTCACAAGTGTCTGGGAGGCTGAGGCCGGCATTTTCCCACTCCAACCCTCTACCCTCCACAAGCAACGTCAACATCATGTCAAACTTTCACTCCCCCGGAATGCCCTTTACACCCGACGGTCGTAAACAGATGCGCGTACACGACCATTAGAAACACCGGTGCCATTGGGTGATGCTGGGAGGCAGGGGGAGTGAGGAGTGTGGATGTTGTTTTTCTCGGTCGGGAAAATATTTACTTCTTTTTTTCCCTCGGCTCGGACCGAACTTCGTCCATTGCCACCGTCGTCACGGTGTCACCGTCGTTGCATCGCCATCTTGACCGTGCCACGCGGCTTGAGCAATATATGATCGCATAGGACCGCGTCCTTGACACAAACACACACACAGATACGCACCTTCCCAACCGTACTCGATCATGGGGCGCTTGCAATCGACAGCGTGCACGAAGAGATGTCCCTTCGGGGTTTTTGTTTCTCGTTTACGAGAAGATCGAAAATGCTTTCTCCTCTGAGCGAGCAAAGAGCGCGTATTTTCACTGAACTATTTTCCTCGCCTCATCCTCCCCCAACGGCAACAACACAGTGTGCGTGGTGGGTTCTATTTACAAAACTTTATGACAATAATTGCTACCAAATGGCCGCGCTGTCTTTTGGGCCGGCCTTTTTTGCGCATCGACGAGAACGCTTCAACCTCAAAACTGGGCCAGACCAATCCAGGCGGAACTAGCGGGAAACAAACGGGAAAGCAGCATGTAATATTTATAGCCCCATGAGTAGTGTTTGTAGTTTTTCGGACTGCCAGTGCACCGGGCTGGTCTCCAGAGTCTCCGGTGGTTGGAAAGGTTGCCCCTTTTGCTTTGATGTGACGCATGGCTGGAAGCCGCCAAACGGCCCGAGCGCATTACCAATAATAACATCCATTTGGGATTGAACGGTTCAGTGGAGCGTGGGGAAGAACACGACGGTGTTTACGGTCGGTAACGGGGAGGAACACATTTTGCCATTTTCGATGCAGAAAATCGTGCTATTTATATGAAAAATAAAGCGAAGTTCGGTTCACTAATAAGGCGCCTGGTCATGGAGGCGCCTGGTCATGGAGGCGCATGGTTGCCCAGTGAATGATGACATTGACGAACGAATCTTTCATTCGAAATTAATAGTACCTTATTTCAAGCCATTTTCGAAGCAGAAAATCGTGCTATTTATATGAAAATAAAACGAAGTTCGGTTCACTAATCAGCTCCAACTCGTAGGCGCTCGAAAAATGGAGGCGCCTGGTCATGGAGGCGCATGGTTGCCCAGTGAGTGATGACATTGAAGAACGAATCATTCATTCGAAATTAATAGTACCTTATTTCAAGGTAAACGTTTGATTTTCCAAAGCAGATTGTTTGTACGGAAAGTATGGTTTATTAGACATAGATCAAATCACGAACGACAATCGATCTTAAAGCTGAGAAAACTTACAGTATAGTTGGGGAAGCATTTATAATATCTGTTCCAATTGTCATGTTTTTAGCCAGAAAGGTTTTCTTTCTACAAATCGCTCCTGCCCAACGATGGCCCTTGAAAAATCGAGCACAAAATATTAAACCTTCATCATTTAGCAACCCTACTGTTGGATTCCTCTTGCCGACTGTTAGTAGCTTCCCTTTACACCCATTTATACGTCCACTCGATCAACATCTTTTCAGGGTCACTCGTTCTTCAGCGCGCTTCAAATGAACCATGGACGACAGCGTCCGTGCTCGGATGGAATCGAATGAAACGTAGTCCCCAAGTCCGATGCTCGAGAATGAAACTGAACGATTCCGAAACCGTACGACAACTAAAACGGTGAACTAAAAATATCCTACGAGTCGCGCCGGCGGTGGTGGTCGGGAAAAACTAAAGCCATTTAATCGCCGCCGGTAAATCCGTTCCGTCTTGTTGCAAATGTTCTTGAAAATTTATTACCGAGCGTAAAGCCGGTACGACCTGACGGTTCGTGCGCGTAGGGATTAGGGATGACGGGCTGGTGGGATTTTTCATGTTCTTTCATTCTCCGATGATTCATTTGGGCGACGCATTTTCCGACACCGGTGCAGCCAAATGATTGAGAGTGAAAGTGGTTCGGACGGCGTTTTACATGAGCGTTTTAATTCATTGACACGTTGTGGAAATTGGCCGCCGGCCGAAAAATTACCCGATTGACCAAAGATTAATTGCAAGGTGGGCGAATGATGGATGTTTGGGTTCAAAATGTACGTTTTTCTTTTCGGTCGTCATCCGGAATCTTTTCAGATACCGGAAACCCAATTATGAGCTCCTCGGGGCCCGCCAGAACCGTACCATTAACACGTGCTTTGCCAGGCATAATTTTATATCACTTTGGAAGAATGATGCCTGTCTAGCAGATACGGTGTGAACCTTTTCGAGCGCTTTCCAGTTTGTTTCGTCCGATGTTATCGTAATGGATGGTGTTAAAATTTATGCTTTAAACATATCGCGCTATCGGACGGTGGAAGGATGAACAGGGCGACGATAAGCGTATCGAATCCCTTCCGCCTTCGCAGTAGATGTTGTGAGCGAACAGCAATCGATTATATCCTCCATACGCGCGTGCTTCGTCCACCATTTTTCGAATACCAGTGGCCGTTTGTGAACGCCGTTTTTGCTTTCTTTTCCCTTCGTTGCTCACCTTGCGCACCGCGAACGATCATCACGTATTTCCTTAATGGATTATATCGTTTCCCGTTCGATACCAACCGCGAAAAAAGAGCATTTTCCCCTTTAGGTGACTTAATTCACAACGTCGCCAGCGATTTCGAAGTCCTGCACGTTGTCCGTATGGTGTGTATCCACCAAAGACATGAGTGATTTGAAATAGGTTTAAATTATTTTTCCTTTGCCCAAACGTGATATTGGTGCAAGCAAATCATTCGGCCAGTCGAACGCTCCACTCTGCTTTGCCACGACAGGGAAATTGATTTGGAATTTCCGAGATGCAAATTAAATTACCCTTCCAGATGGTTTGTATACAATTTGTGCTGCCTAAAATCGAACGTGCAAAGTGTTGCACTTTTTCAACAACCTTTGCAAACAAATTACTATTTTCATATGTGCCGAAAACAAAAGGAGCTCCGAGAAATTGAAGAAAGAAGCTCCGAGAAATTTGAACAAAAACCATTTTATCTTTAGTTTTCTAAACAAATCAGCTGAATTTGATTCGAACGTTTCTCGCATAAAAATTTGAACGGCTTCTGAAACGAAAGGTTTCTCAGTAGCACAAGGATCAAAACATTTGCGGAAAGCATGCATTATTTTTCCGAAACNGAAAACTGATCAAATTCCTCCGTTGGCGATAAATCTAAATCATGTTTCGTTCCATTCACGTCCCATTTGGAAGCAATCCAACGGCCACGGCGTCCTTCCGCGAAAGAATTCCAGCAAAATGGATTCACAACAAAGGAAGGAGTCAAGGGGAAGGGGGGGG
>KE525275.1:1539500-1582090 GCA_000441895.2 Anopheles sinensis | reverse complement strand
GGGGGGAGGGGCATAGGGATGCCAACTTAAAGCTTTCCATAATTCATCGAAACCGGAGTTGAATGTCCCAGTCGGGGAAGGAATATTGCACGCTCGGTGGAAAACGGGCGGAAAAATCTCTACCACACGTCGGAAAAAAGACCCCGCGTGTGCGGTTTTGGGCACGTTTGATGGAAAATTGGGAAAAATCGCAAAATTAAGGTGCGGCTTCATTATCATGCCGTGCACATCGCGGCGGGACGAACGAGGACGACAACCCCAGGCGACGAGGAGGGGTGTGCTTTGTGAGTGTGAGCGAGAGTGAGACAGTTGTACGGTGGAAGGACCTTTCTCCCCTCCTCACGGGTGTGAATGGCGCAAGGAGTTCAACATACACCAACGAAGGCTAGCGTAGGATTATTGTAGCCATTGGAAACAAAGAATGGAATCGGTTATCCTTCGGACCGGGGGCCGGCCTTGGTGTTAGTAAAGCAACTGTATCGATGAGATAAACGGTTCTGTTGCTAACTGGCTGGACGACGATGGGAAGTAAATGTGGATGCTAGCATGAAGCCTCACAGTGAGAAACCCACACAGGTCCAAGATGGGGCTGATACGAGTCTGGAAGCAACCGTCATGAGATGACCGGCAAAATAGTGTCCACAGGAGCTAATCGGTAAGTTGACATTCAAATAAAATCTCGCCAACAAAGTGTGCGAGTCTGTCCTAAGAAGAGTTTTCCGAAACACAACGAAAATGAGAGCACTTGTTTTTCCCTCTCTCCCTCTCTCGGTTTCGCTTTTCTCTCGTGTTTTCTCGTGCGTGAAATGTTTTCTCATCGAATGAGCACAATTCACCTCACGTTTCACGAACTCGCGCCGCCCGACGATGCGGAGCGGTTTGTCCTCACAGCAGCCGACAATCCGACCGTTTGGCAGGTGGTCATGGTAAAGGGCGAAGGAACCGACGACGAAAAGTGTGTTTTCCCGACACGGCGGATCGGTTGCGTTGCGGTGCGTTGTTGCGCCGAAAGTGCGCAGAATCCGACACGGGAACGAACGCTCGACCCTTCCTCAACAAACTTTGCCTCGTGTAGCCGCGCGGCTCCATGCCACACCATGCGCCCCCACCAACATCCCTCCCTTTCTCTCTCCCACACCCGTAGATGCTTTGTGAACGAGCGGAAAAATGGCGTATGACGTCACGGTTGTGACGTTTCCATCGAGGGGGGAGGTTTTTCGCACGCAGAACGAGACTGTGGGTGAGGAGGAGAGGGCAGGTCAGCTCCTCTGCTCCCCACCGACACACACGCACACACACATGAAAGCCATCACCGCATTGGAGAAGCTGCATGTTGCGGGAGCTTCGACTTTTGGGCGTGGGTTCCAGCAAGCGCGTGGAAAATGTGCAGGGAGCCTTTTTGTGCGTGTGTATTGGTGCTTCGATGTATCCCACGTGCGTGCGTGTGTGTGGAATAGTTTGTTATGCTGGCTTCGATGACGTCAATGATAATTGTTGCTTTGGGCCTGGAAGGAGGGAAAATGTTTCACCGGAGCAGGAGGGAAGTTGAAGGAAAGCGCTTTCCAAAAAAAAGGGTATAAAGAGAAGCGTGCGCGTGCTCTGATAAAAAGCATGCCAGGATATGCGAACGAGGTATCGGTTTCACGCAGGTAGAAGGTTCGCTTTATTAGATTTCGAGTTGGGTCTTCCCCAGGCGACATGTGCGTGGATGGCGATACGCCCGGAAATGGAATCTTGATCGGGCAGCTTTCCCATTTTCCCTTCAACACTCCCTCCCTTCCCCGCAACCATCGATGAACTTAACCTGTCGCACAGCAGTTGCTCAGCTTCTGTTTTGATGTGCCATAGCGGCGTGTGAAACGAAATCCATAAAATAAAATTGAAAACATGCTGAAAAATTGCTCATGAATTATTTTAAGTATGCATTAGGAGGCGGCCGCCATCATTTCGATTTACAGCGACGGTTTGTGATCAGGTCGACCTTTTCAAGTCTGCCGCTTGTTGTCGGGTCGGGGGATTATTTCTCGGAAATCAGGGGATATTTGCCGACTTCAAAACCCGACGGAGGAATGATGATTCCGCTACCAGAAGACTGTCGAATCATTGGCTCCGCTGCGCTCCACTAGCGAATCGCTTCCGTTTGCCAGCTAACACACTCGCATCTCATTTACATAATCCCACATTCTTTCCACCGAGGAAGGAATTTTGTGAGCACAAAAAGACACAGAAAAAAATACAAGTGTAATACAGCGTATTTCACAAAGGGCACAAGTGATAGCGGGGTGAAATCTGCATAACTACTGCGTCACACCGGTGGTAACGGGCGTGCGAAGGGTGGTGGTTTGGAAAAATTCTTTTCACCATCATCATAACTTCCATGATGGAAATCTAAGTTTTGCCAGACAATGTTCTCCACCGAATAAATGACTGTACTTCCCTGAAACGGAACTACGGGTAAGTATCCTTTGTGAACGTAGAAGGAAAAGAAAAAGTCAGGAATAGCAATGAAGAGTGTAGTTCCATCCAAGTTCATGCTTCAATCCGAGATTAGCAATAGAAGGGGAGGACAAAGGGAGTATTTGCAGCCCGGTGAGGAAGCCATAGAAGCGCGTGGAAAGGAAATATTATACCTCAACGCAGCAAACTAGCAACAAGGTGTTGAAACGATAATTTACACCAAGATAAAGTTTACCTCGGGTTAGTGCCGGTGCGAAATCTGATTAAAATAGCGGAAATGTAGTGTCAGGCATTGTGGCAAATGCATTGACGGTGGGTGAATGTATATTTTTAAATTTCCTTCCTCACCAATCAACTGTACTGTATTTTGTGTATAAACCTAGTTTATTGTTCTGCGTTCCTGAAGACAACCTGTATTAAAATGCTTAGTATGAGAAAACATTGGGTCTGATTTAAATAGACGTTGCCGATACAAGCACTTGCACTTAGTACTAATTAAAAAGACATATAAAACATTCAAATGTGAGTACGATGTTCAAAACCATGTTTCTGTCAAAGGCGTCGCATTGTTCCTTATATCATTTCGCAGAAAGAGTATTTTAATTGAAGCTCGTACCGTCCATTTTGCGTGTAATGAATCGAATTGTTTTCTGGCCCAGTTAACGATACTACAAGGCTAATTACGCTCGACAGGGAGGCAGAACAAAAGGTGACCTCCTTTACGGCAAGTGCCAGTAATTGCACGAAGTCAATCAAAATATTATACAATCACAGAAATTCGAGCAGCGATGCGGAATGAGGTCAAACACTTCACTGATGAGATCATGCAGAGGGAGACGTCTCGTGGGATGTATGAGTTGTATTTTTCGGTGAAAACCCATCATTCATGAATCATGTTTGCTCTTTTGAACACACACGCATGCACTCAACCATATTTGATAAAGATTAAAAGCGAATGGTATGCAAAGAGTCAAGCCAGATTTGCATAGTAACAAAAGACATGACTTGAAGCGAACGATTTAGTATCGCCAAAAAGAATAATGAACTGCTCGTGTGGGAAATTGCACGAGAGGACATGGGACCCAAAAGCAGGACGGTAAATCGGAGCAGCCTCACAACGACACAATTAATTGTAACACCTCCACACTCACGACGAATTTGGCTGCGGTGGGTTTTCTCGGGGAAAATTCCCTCGGAAAAGCACCTGAGAAGCTGAATTAGTAACGGAAGGAAGATATGGTGCTCGCCCGGTGACACGTTAGATGACGTTTCGGTTGCAAGTGACAGCGAAATGTGAAAATCCAACCAACAGTATCACGTCGAAAAGCATCGTTCAACCCTGAGTAGATGAACAGCAATGGACAGGTAGAGGAAAAAACAAGCAGAACGTTTTATGACATTCGTTAAGGCAAAAAGGAACAAAAATTCACGCAGAAAAAAGTGGTTATGAAGCCGACGGTTGCTTCGATGCTGTCGTTTGCCGCGTGTGTTACTAACATGACAGCACGCAGAGAATGAAACAGACACTAAGCGAACGAAGTGGCGAAAAAACAAATGGACGCATTGTGCAATGGACGTGTACCTTTTCCCCCACGATGACACACATATTTTACGGCGAAGCGAACAGAGTGGCCGTGCAGGGAAGGAAAACTATTTTGTCTCATTTTCCTGGTGTTAATCTGTTACTACCCTTTCATTAAACTGTTCCGTTTCAAAAGCCCCGCAGTGAGAAGAATAAAACGATTAACATGATAAAGAATGGTAAGGTAGTTATCATATTTAAATTGAATAGGAACGTTTACTTTAAACGTATAAAAATAATTTACCACGAAATGTTTTGGCACCGCTTCAAATGTTGGCATTTTTTATCTCTTCAGTGTTATCATAGAAGCGTGTGAGTGTAATTTTATGCAAAAAACAATAGAGATTTAAATCAAACTGCCTTCAGTCTGAAACGATTCAGGCAGCATAATCGTTAACCTTTCGATCCTTTAAGCTGTTACAGCAAACAATGGTCCAAAGAACATGAAATTGCTATTGTGAAATAGTAAGGAGCGATTAACTGAGGGCAAAAAACGGATTATTTCTGCTGCCGATAGAATGACACTTTATGGTGTAAAACTTTCGACCAAATTTTCTCATTAACTCCATGCGCCAATTAACAATAAAACCGTTCCCCCCAAATCCTATCATCAGTGCACTGTGACATTGTGGCTTCCAAGAGGTGGAAAAAGACGGCGATGGGGCTAAAGACGGGTAGAGTTACCCCTCGGTTGCGCTCAAGAGCCCTCGTTCCGAGCGAGTGGACCATCCCATAATCCTGATAAGACATCTAAGGCGCCCCGATCCGCTGTAAGAGGGCACTAGTGCTTGGGAAAATTAATTTTCAATTACGTGACGATGCCCATCAGCATCGGCACCATCATCGTCTCCGGCGGCAGAACGCATCACGCCGTTCCTGTGGAGGTGAAGAAATACTTCTCCAACCAAGAACCGACCCACTAGGGCGAAGGAAAAGTGGGCCCTACTATCTTCCACTTCATCAGATCATAATAAATGCCCTGCATGCTCGAAAGGTGCCTCAATTAGCAGTTGCCACAGCGTTCGCCTTCAGGTGAACAGTGGCCTGGTGTGTAGTGAACCGCTCGCACCGGAACTTTCCTCCGATGCCTCGCAGGTCATCACACCTTCAAACCTCATTTGCATAGCCCCGGTCCACCGTTCGGCTGGCGACGAAGTTCGAGACAACGGTTCCTTTTCTTCTGCGGCTCAAAAATCTTTCCCACTCGGCGCCAGTTATGACAGGTTACAAAGAAGGAAAATTTAAATTGTTGATTAAAATCTCGGATGCTGCAAGGCCGGAAAAGAAAACTAAGACCAACCGTACCGTATGCCCCTGGACCCGGACAACAGGTGCGTATCGTATGCGGACGGCCTACGTACGTAAGTCAGCACTTACTTCAGACCAACGATGGACCACTCGATGTGAAAACTTCCTCACCATATGTACCCGGGGTACTTCAGCCCCCGAGCAAGAAGTGGTCGCCGTAAAGCTTCAAGTACGGGATGAAGTAAAGTAAACGGTCGACGGTAACACACGGCTGCTTTGCATCTGAAGCATCCTTACGGTTACCGTTTATCGTAGGTAAAAGTTATGAGCATGTGTCGGTGTGGGGAAAAGGGTAGCAGAAAAATGTTATTTGACGCATGTCACTCCAAAACACGGCATTCCTCGAAGGTGATGCCAAAAACGCCGCAAGCTTGCGGTTTCTGGAGTTTAGTTTTGCGGCGAACCCACTTAAATGATTTGACCAACTGCGGTCATGGTTTACCCTGGATAGAAGGTAGGGAAGGTGCGGTCCATATTCTCACTCGTTTATAAGAACTTTTATTGTTTTGTCCATTCTAGGCATTTGTATAATCATCTTTAGTTTAGAAAAAGAAAGAGAAAGTTGACCGTTTTCGAACTACTTACATCGTTTAGATTCCATTTATTTCCCGAAAGCCTTTGCAACATTTTGAAGACAGTTCTTTTCGACAGCTTGATGTTTCAACACATTTCTTCTATTTACAGCATGATCGTTTAAAAGACAGATCGGTGCAAACCTATTTTCTGCTCCGCCATTGTTGTGATAGTTGGTTTGAAAAGTGTTAACAATCTACTTAACGAAATACGTACAGACTGGCCTAGCTTTACGTTACCTTACGGGATTGTGAAAGCGACGTAAAAGCTAGGTTGGTCCTGAAAATTTCCATGTTTCCTTCGTTTATAATACCTACTTAAGGCTTCTGTTTATAAGTCCATGTTCGACCCTTCTGTCATACAAATTCCATTGAATCGTATGAGTAAAGAACAAAGCACGCTACTAACGTTTGCATTAAAAAACAGACAAATTTTGACGATTTTTACTTCAAAACCCGAAAACGATGGAAACTTTCTGTTGAAAGTAATATAAAGAGTAGCATTTGTTTTAAATTGAAAACAAGTTTGACAACTTTATCATTAAAATTGAATCTGACGTCGCCAAAACAGCAAACTCACGGCGTTTAATTACGTGTAAAAACTTCCAGCATTATCGCGGAACGAACTTGTTTGATTTTGTTAGACATTTCTTGTCCGCCGAACTCAACTGATATGGGTTTTGGACTATTTTGACACTTATGGAGAAAGGTTAAAAAATCATTTGGATGCCTTAGTCCGGCCACGTACCTTGCTGAGGGACCCCTAATTGCAACAGAGGCCGTAACGACAGGCAGAAGGAAAAATGGACTGGTCAAAAAGGTAAGAAAAACTTAGAAAAGATGGAAATTGTCATACATATGTGTCGATTGAAGCCAGCCACTCAAACAAAACGGCTCGAAGCTCCTGTAAGACATGTGCTCGGAAAATCACAAAATTCGGTCAAATATCTTTATCAATACCAGCACTAACACAACTGATTAAACCGTGATAAATCTTAAACGTAGTTTCTATTCCAACAATTTAAAACCCAAGCAGAACATCAGGTGGTCATTTTGGCCAAACAACTACTGAAAAACATCCTTACACGATTGGTTTTGTCGGCTATGGCTAAAGATTTTTACCAAGTACCGTATGGACGCCTTACTGGCCGTCAACATATTTTTTTAAAGTACTTAAGTGATGTTACTTTACAATAAAAGTTACTTCAATCAATTAGCTTGATTAACTTTTTTCTTATCGTCGATAAAAATTTGTCTATTTTTTCTAATGTATACGTTATAAACTAGCGATGCGAAATCATGAAATTTGGTTGCGAAATTATGAATTTTTTGACCCTGTTGATCACCACGATATGGCCGAAATCGAGATACCGAACTCCTCAACTTCTTAATTTGATGAAACATACCAAATTTGCAGATTTACTCCAGTTTTCTGGTTGCTCGTAAGGACAAAACTCAAATGTCCAAATTTTCCCACGAGTTTTAGCTCTTTGTATGGGACAATTCGACTTTGTCTGTTGAATGATCTTGATTTCTCGCACTGCTTATTCGAATCAGTTCGACAGTCCTTCTAGGAACTACTTTTCTTCTGTTATTTCTAATCTTGCGTTGAATGATAAAGTTTAAATTTAAAGCCTACTACTGACTGCGGAAGCTTTCAATGCCTACTGAGGCATTTTCTTAGTGGTCCTTTGAAAACTATTCAAAACCCACCCTGAAGAGGTGCACGAGCAATACACTCTGCTGCACTTATACTCACTACGCTCGTAAACCCAGAGCGCCACAGTGCATTTGCTGTAAAACTGCACATCACATTCGAAGTACATTAAACACAAATGGTGCAGGACCTCGGGATTCGTGCGCCACCAGTTTCTACGGCGCCAAAAAACCCAGCAACATGAGGCGGATGCACAATCAACAACGCGTGCCGCACGGGATGCACAATGTGCGCACCGTTCCTCCCATTTGCGCCTCGTAATGTTTGCCGTGGCAGTAATTGGGGGGACCCCGATGGTAGTAAACGGACGATGTAACCGGTAATAAAATCAAAATGGAGAAAATCCAGTACACCCCAGGGCAAGCACAGAAACGTTGGCCACGAAGCGAAAGGAGTGAGAGCGAGAGTTAGTAATGCCAGGTCCGAAAATGTGTGAGGTGGTCACGCTTGGAAAAACCAGCGAAACCGGAGACTTATAATAATCAACAGTGTCCCGGGAGGAGCAACGGGGAGAAAGTTGGCCTGGTGGGAGGGCGTCACGAGCTAGATGATTATTCGCAGGACGTGCATAAGCACCCCCGGGGTAAGTGTTTACCGGTGCTTTTAATGGTCAGCCCAGGACGACGACGACGATGATGACGATGACGCCAGCGCAACAACGGCCGATGAATCGGTTAGGTAAGCGTCGGTAGGAACGGGTTCCGCGGGTGCCCGGTGTCTTCTTCGGACGTTTGCTGACCAAATTTTACGACCCACCGTGCCATCCAAGGCACTGCTGCCTGTTGCCCAATCAACAGCGCCGAACGAAGCGTAAAACCGTCCGTGAAGGATTTACGAAGGAAAAGGAAACCCAGTGAACCATTACGTCACGGGAAACCTCTTGCCCACCGTACGGTTCTAAATCCTGCCGAATGGGAAACTCGTCATGTAGCGGAGATAAAAGAGCGAAGTTTTGCTAGCATCACGTAACGTCAGTAAAACCGAGCGCGTGTGAAATATAAAAACTGAAATCGAAAGAAGTGCTCGATGCGCGAGCAAAATAGACGACTTTTCGGCGAAGTAAAACAGGCGTCCATGAAGGGGAGGCAGAGGGAGAACTTAAAATGCTTCGACCATTGACAGTTGCAACTTCAGCAGGATCAACCGGCCAACCTTCATCAACGAGTTCCATCACACAGACAAGTTAGGACACACAATAAATTCGCCACTTTTTGAAAGCAATTTCATGAACAACACCAATCTCAAGCCCACGTCGGCCCAGTATGGTCTAAATTTATCTACAACACTCTTCCTGGCGGAGGGGGTGGGAGGCCTGGGGTTCTAATAACTCCCTCGGATGTTCTTCGACAGGTTTTGGGTTCGGCGAGCTTTTGCGCAACCGAGCAACCCCCTCATAGACACGCGCGCAAAAGTATGCAAATAAGTTCAGGATGGTGCTATTTTCGTGCACGGCCGAGTTTTCGGGGCCTGGAAAAGTTGAGACCGGGAACCCCGGTGTGTGGGTTCCGTATAATAACCCTTCAGCAGAGGTTAGACACATTGAGGTGGTCCTAGGTGGAGCGTACTGACTGGATTTTCTATGAATAATTTCTTCCTGCTCAATCAGCGCCGTTCGGCAAGGCACACTTCAACTTCAAGTGACTGCCCCGAAATGGTTGAAGAGCTTAAGGAGGGTGTTGGACAAGCTTCAGGTGTGTGTGTGTGTGTGCTTACCTTAGTACACACACGGTATCGGTCACGCCGAGTTCTAGTCGTGGGGCTATTTCTGGTTAGGTGAGGATGCGTGTTGAACTTACCTGAAAGTAAAGCGTAGAGAAAGATTTGTTACAGTTTTGCAATCTTCAAGGACGGAATTCAACATCGTACGACTGATTTATGTTCGTTAGCAATCTTCTGTGTTTAAATGATGCAAAGTGAACGAAATTGAACGGTGAAACAAGTTTCGATGAATAATTGCACAAAGCCACGGTGACATTTTATCGATCAGTTTTTCGTCGACATTCTGTTTCTTCCTCCCTTTATTGCTTCACGATTCTTTCAAAGCTGCGGCTCCACTCATCGATAATCTACAGCTCTGAATAACTGATGGAAATCGAACAATCGAACTCCCCACCCTGGCTGGGGGGACTTTCTCTGTTCCTGCGCACACAAGCTGCGTTTGAATTATTAATATATTCATACAACGCACACGGGCACATGCCTCCCGAGAAGCGCACTGGGAAGAAAATTGCCTTTTTCGCCCACCCGGGAGGGGGGGATGAGAGATGAATGTTTTCTAGCGGGAAACATTGCTCCCAATCAGTCATAATTTTAGGTTCTGATCATCTTTGTGTGAACAACATTAGAATGTTATTTGCGTATTATAAAAAAAAAACAATCAAACAGAAAGGCAAAAACATAATAACTTGAAAATATAAAATGCCAAAAGGTTGATTGTAAAAGTTTTCTCAAACTGCAAGCAATCAGACCTCTTTAAATGCTGTTTTAGAAAATGCACCAATTTTCGTGTTGCTGTGTATTTTGAATGTTTGCCAGCGAAAATGGGAACTGGTTTTTTTCGCATTTTCATGAAAAATTGAATTCTCCCTTTCCACAGCACCACATTTCTGTTTTGCGAGTTTTAATGAATCGCCCGTACTCGTCCTGCCATTTTCGTTCGAAATCTCCAGCATTGGCAGCAGCGACAACATGGTTGAACTTTCCAAGCACCCGAAATCTAATTGAATGTTATCGTCCTCAGCTCACCCGCGCCAGTCTCGGGAAATAGAGTAAAAAACAAGTTGGAGAGCATAATTATACACTCGAAATAGACACATATACAGACCAACATTCCGTTGGTAGAGTGCGACTGGGATAGGGATTCAATGAGCCCGAGGGGGGGTTGATATGGGGGTGGAACAAACAAATTGCAGTGTTTCGCAACGGAACATCCCTTGTTGCTGATGGCAAGGCAGGACTCGCGCGAGACGCGCCACTCGACCGAGTGCAAACGACAGCTTGACGGAGAATTATTTGAGTTATGCTACATCGAGCGTGGCGGAAGAAAACCGTGTGTGTATGTGTGTGAAATATGTTGTCATCTATGCTCGGTTCGGATGGCTCAGAGACACTGATGGTATTTGGGGTGAGCTGTAATTAATTTATTTTTCTGAACGAAACTTGAATTGTTGCACTCAATTTCTATTCTAAGCTTTGTCATTCGTTCGTTGACATCATATAGGTTGAATTAAACGGTAAGCTAGGCATCTAAGACGGTTGAAAATGTGACCCAAATTCCTTTCCTAAACATTCCCAATCAACTACCAGATATTTTAGGTAACATTTAAGCAACAAAATAGACAAATCAGGAGAAAAAAGATCAAATTATCCCCGTTGATTTCATGGACCGTACAATCACCAGTCCAAAAAATCTCAAGCATTAGAATGTACATTTCTAACGATCTTCCCTCCGTCCAACGCAAGGCTCCATCTTCAGCCAAACGCCGGGCAAAGCGGAGAGACCAGATCCACCCGAACCCCAAAATGACACGGTCGTCTCTGTTTATGACTTCCTCAATTTAGTAGATGTGCAAGAAGAAGGTGGCCGAAGCAACAAAAACCGGCTCTCGTCGTGTTTCGCAAACGACAAAAAGCGGAACCGCGTAATGGTCTTATCGTATCGCGCCGGCGGAAACGGTTCCGGTACCTTTCGCTGGACTTGTGACTCGAAAAACCCGTGGGCCACCGGCTGCCACCTCTTCCCGGCAGTCTTCGCGGTATCCTTCGGTGTGTGCATCCTTCATCGGGGATCCGTGTGGTAGGGATATTACCATAAAATTCGCATCGACCATAAATGTAGTGCACGTAATTGGGATAATGGTGGTCGCAATAACAATCAACACTAATCAAGAATTTATTAGCGGAATAATTATTCTACTTCATTTTTTCACTTCCCTCTTTGTGGGAGACGGTTACGTCATTGAAATGCGAAATATAATTGCTTATCGTTTGCTGTGTATTTATGATTATCATAAAATTTCTACCGCTATTCTTAACCCATTCCACATCGTATTTAAAAAAAATATATTCAATATTAAATTATTCATTAAAATGATGTGAACTTTCAAAACCCACTAAAACACTTTCATTGACAATCAGGTTTTTAATAATTATTAGAAATGTTGTTTGCTTTCCATTAGCAATTGTAATTCACCAACATTTTTTTTCCAATCCATCAACGAACAACGACAACGGGCATTCATTCGGCAAACGTGGATACATCACCATTGGCCCGAGGCTTGCTGGACGTTCCTCTAACCCCCGCGGACGAATTACTCTCACACCACTCTATCATCATTTGACCCAACCGAACAATTGAGTAAACATAATTAAACTACAATATACTCCTAGCGGCGACGTACGAAAGGTGATCGTCGATGATAAAACGGGGGAAAAAATCTCATCCAGCAAACATTCATTAGATGCGCATTTTTGATTAATGAATTTCAATTTACGCTCTTACCAAGCACCACTGGAGGGTTATTATGCGAAGTTTCTGGCACCGGTACCTCGCCGAGTGCCTGGAGTGCCTGTTGATCGGGTTGCTTTCCGATCGATGCACTGGCAATTGTTGACCATTGTTGCCACGGCGTGCAGCATAATTAATAATGTTGCATAATTAAATGATGATGGTTTTTTTTCGACATTTGAAGTTAAAAAGATGATTGGATGGAATTCGATTGGTGACAGCTTTAAAAATCCAATTCATACTGATACCCAAAGGGAACTTCAATGACGTATGTCCGGTGGAACAAAGGAAGATTGTTGATAGTTGAAATGTAGGGAAGATTGAAAAATGTTATTCGACTGTGAATAATATTGTCGAGGCAATAAGAGAATAAGGTAGCATTACTCGTTAAATAGCAGTCATTATTTAGATCCTCAAATGACAATGTTTCAGACACCAATCAATATTTGCTTTAAAGCTTTTTCCATAGCTCATGAGCGTGAGCGTTTTTCAACCATAAAGCATTCAATAAAACTACCATGCTTCACAATTTTCCCGAGCATTTATTTGACCAACCCATTGGCCCTCAAGTCCCTCGGTGGATCACATATTGTCAGATATCTTCCCGTGTTCCGACAACATGACAAATAGTAGGAACATCTCGGAAAAGCGACCCAAACCCTCCGAGGACAATAAAAAAAAACAAACGGGAGCAGAAGAAAGCAAACAACCCCCGCTCCCGGTGGACAGCAAAGGGCAAATTGAAGTTCAATAGGAATACCGGATACCGTATTTCCGGCGGCACCGAAGGGCAAAACTCTAACGAGCACGATTACTTACGAACCGGCAGCCAGCGTCGCCGTTGTCGTCGTAACGTCCCATCGATTTGGCGTTGTTTTTCCTGCTTCTATCATTACATCCCGTTGGGATCGAAGCGAACCGAAACGGAAACAAACACCATTGCCATTCATTGGACGGATCGGGTCGGAATTTTGCTTTAAATTCGGGTATCATTATCCTTCGCAGCAATATTTATTCGCTTTCGTTTCGGCTTGTAGCGCGTCGGCCGACATGGTGACGGGTAACTGATTGCTTTATTGGCGGCTGCAAGTGGTCCCTTGTGACTTTTGGAAAATAAAAGCACATACTATAAGCAAGAGAGAGAGTTGAGTTGCCCAACTATTGAACTAAAACTTTCCGAAGCATTTTATTTAAAATCATAAAGGCGTTTGCGTAAATCACAAATCGGAGGGAGAAACCCTTTTTTCTGTAGCTAAATTCCATTCACTTCTATTGATGTTTGGAAACACGATTCACGTTGCGTTTGTTCGTTGGAGCAAAAATTGTTCCTTCACATCGTTTTCTCGGTTCAATAAATCGACCCAGCTTGCCGGTTTTCTTTCGCTACCTCCCGCCGTGGTCGGTCACACATTTTTCCCAGTCTTTTGACCTCGTGACATAAAACGGGTCTCTTCAGCGAAGGCAACCTTTAGCGGCAGTACCCTCCAGTACTAGACGATCCTTGAACTCGACCTTTTCGTCGGTTTTGGGGTGGCGGATAGAAACGACGACGACGACGACGGGTTCGCAAGAGGGTCACACGTTGACAAAAACATCGCGAACTCAACACACACACACACAAAAACACTCAATCCCCTTTCATCGGAACCCCGCACTAATCGTTGCAAAGTGAAAGTGTGCGTGTTAAAATGCCTTGCGTGGGTATGTGTGTGTGTTTGTGTACGTAAATTTCCCACCTCCCCAGGCAAGGGGTGTGGGGGGGGAGAATAAGACGGTCGAAGAGGCTAACTTATGACCAACAACCACCGGCTGGCATGGTCCAGGCGTGGCACCACGGCTCGTTGGTGTTGGAACAAGATTTTCGCTGTCTTCGGGAAAATACAACGATCGAAAGTGGGTTGATTACCATAAATATTAATAAAAACTACCCAACCTTCAGCGCGGTCCCCCCCTCTTTTTCGGAAGCGAAGGAATGGGTGGGGATGGTGAGAATCGGTAACGGTCTGGCAAACTCCTTGATCAATAGACCGCTGAGGAAGGCGGCAAGGGGTGGCGGGTCGAGGAGCAGCGATTAGGGCACGTGGAAGAGAGAAAAAGAGAGAGAGAGTGGAAGGGAGATTTATGAAAAAAAGCACCAGCAATAAAAACATCAAAGGAAAATGGAAACGAACCCAGTGCGAACGAAGGAGGCGGCGAGGCGTCAGGCACCAGGCGGCTCCATCAATATTAGCCGCCCTGAATTCCCTTTCGGATGTAGTTTCCGACCGTTCCGACGTCCACCACCACCACCACCACCCTCCCTCTCTCGGTTGAACTTTTGATGATCGAAACTCATAAAGGCGACCCTCAAAAATGGTGCTGGTTGTGGCGCTCGTTCAATGGGAGGCCAAATGAGGCGATGGAGGGTGAACAAGCGAAATAACAAGCAGTGCGCGATGTACTCCAGCCACCCAAGAATTAGCAAGACATCGCTCCCTCCCTCTTCCCACCTTCCACGGCTTGAGAGGGCAGGCGAACAGGGTGCTTAAGATTAATGACAGCCAGTTGGTTCGTTGATTGGTTGGTTGTTTTTATCTCCGCTAGTCGCCAGTTTGTTTTTCTCTTTTCTTGTGTCTTGGTCTTGCTTCATTTCCATTCGGGAACGGGCTGCGGAATCATTTTTCTTTTCCGCATTCTCCACACAGAACTGAACTGGGCCGGAAACTACTCATCCTCATCAAAACCACACGCCGCCGGTACAAACGCAAACAACCCCGGGGAAGGAGCACGACCGAGGAGCATAGGAATTGTTTCCAAGCAAACCAACTCGAGCGCCCGATCTGCAAGCTGATTGTTTTGTAGAGTGCTACAATTTTTCAACGCTTGCACGACGACGACGAGCAAAACGGAAACAAAACGAAGAACCAACGCCAGCTTTCCGAAAGGAAATGAAGAGTCCGTCGTTTGTGTCCCTTAAGCAATCTAGCAGCCCCGGTGTCTACGGGTACGGGTTATTGGACAACAACGGCAATCCACCTTGCCTGCGCACCCGACGTGGCACAGACAAAAGCCTAGGCGAGGAAATTGTCACCTCACCGTTGTGTGCAGCGTTTGAATCAAAATCCGGTTGTTTGTTGTTTTTGGCCTTGCCTCTTGGTTTCCATTGACAGCTTTGGTCGTTCTTTTTGTGCGCGTTTTTCCCCGAGTTCTTTTATGTCTCCGAAAGGTTCCCTTCGTTGTATCTCAACCATCGCTCAAGTGGGGGAAAACAATAGCGCAGAGATTCCCCATTTCTTTGGGCCCATTTTTGTTATTTCTCTTAGTCTTCTCAGTCAAACTCTATTGTCGGCTCGTTGGTAGTTCACCTCTGATTTACTGTGCCCTTTCTGTAGGTGGAGTTTCTTTCAATGGTTTTACGTATGTGTGGATTTATTGAGGTTTTGATTTTGCGGAATGTTTTGTTCCAGCTCGCACAAAAGAAGAATATTAGAATGTGCCATATATAAAAAGGAAAACAAATATACGTATGGTAGCAACGTTTTCCAGGCGTCTTAGGAAAATTTACTCATACTGTATTAGCAAGTAAAGCAGATAAGGAGCCAATTTACTGCAAACTATAAAAATGACCAAACAATGGTAAAAGAAACCAATAAAGATATTGATAGGGAAAAGAAGGACGAGTGAATAAAATCATATAGAAAACAGAAGACAAACAAGCACAGACAAAAACTGAGAAAATGTTTTGTTAATTGGTAATCATATTTAACAGAGATCCTATAAATATGATCCAATAAAAAATTAATAAAAATGCAATAATTTTGCAAAATTATAAAAGCCTCACTTAGGAAAAACCATTCCTCATAACGTTACACTAACAGAACCATTTCACAAGAACATTTATTTCACTCCTTCTATAGAGCCTAATAATTTACAACGCGCAATTATTTAATGATCACGTTTTTCTCACAGATGGAAACAATAACATCAGCATATTTATGATACGAATATTGTTCCAACGATAATAGAGAGGTGCGTACTTGTACTCATCCGTTTAACATCTGTCTTTAAGCGAAGCAAAGGAAAGGTTCATTAAGTGTCAATAATTGTACCACCGTTTCTGGAAAACAATTGTCTCCATTCTGAGGGCTTCCCTTTTCACCAGTTGTCGAATGGCGTGGAGTGTTTTCTCGTTGCGCAGCCTATAAGGGTGTGGCTCGGTTAAGCGATCTCCGTGTCGCAACCACCGACGCTACCATGAACTCCTCGTCGCACCACACAAACGACGACGACGATGATGATGATGATGATGATGTACGGCTGCCTGAAAACAAGCGAAATGAAGAGCTTCTTCTGTGCCACGATGCTTTCACGTGCCACCGGAACCGCGAGCCCTTCCCAATATGCGAGGGAAAACGGAGGGATTTCTTCTGCGCCGATTGTGGCCGTTGTTCGTTAAATTTCATCCATTGACGTACACGAAACACACACACACACAGCCATGCACCGACATCCGTGGTGGTTTTGACGATAACGCACGGCACTTTAAATAACCCATCGACCGGTTCCAGGCATCGAACCATGGGCAAGGGCTCTCCGCAAACGTAGTTTCGAGACTCGGATGAAAGACAAACGGGGCAAACAAGAAGAAAAAGGAAACAGCATCATATCAGCCACTAAACAGCGCCTCGGCTCGGAAAGCAGCAAAGCGGCCAAACAACCCACACCAGCCCATCACATGCCGGCAACGCACGGCCACAACGCCTCCACACACATGCAGAACACGAAATTGATTTGCTTGTTTGTGCCATTTTTGTGCCAAGCTTTATCAGGACGAACTGTGGGACGTGGGGTGGAGGACCCAGAGGAGGGTGGGGCGGTGGAACCAAATAAAATGAACCTCCATTCCGAGGAAAAAATCTCATCGTCGTCATCGTGTTGTGACAGCGTTTGGCGAGAACGCGAAACGATGCGACAAAAAGAGGCGATGCGAAATTCCTGTCAGTATATTGGCCGGTTTTATGTTTTCCACGCGGTGAAAGAGCTGCGGGTGGGAGGGTGGGTGTGTAAACTAGTTGGAACTGAATGGTGCTCGCCTGGTATCGATCGCCTGTGAAGAGTTTCCAAAGAGTTTCCTGTACAGTGCTTAATGCTTGGAAAGAGTTGCCCGAAATAGTTTCACGAGCTAATCTTTAACCCCATGGAAAGTAGTGATGAGAAAATTCGAACCCAGTTGGTACACGAGCTGGTTTTTCCGAATCGAACTTGGGATCGATCCTCTGAATCCAATCCGATTCCTTGTTGTAATGACATATCCAGATCCAAAGAAATCCGAATTCTTGATCCCAATATTGGATCCATATCTTGAGGAACTCGCATTAATTTCGAATCAAACCAATGAGGGAATGAATCCTGAAAGCTTATCTCTATCCCATTTCCCAACACGAATGGAAATCTTTCCTATATTGTGTGGAAAACCGGTTCGAATTTTAATAACTTAATTAAACAACAAATATTTTCCAAAAATTCACATTTTGTGAAATAATCCAAAGAGTGTCACGCGGAGTGCGGCTCGTCACAAATGTAATGTATAAATAATGAAATAATTACTACTTTTATGTGTTCATGAAATTGCCCCTCACCACCACCCACCTCTTCTACCCCAACCCAAACAACCCAAAGCCCCAACACATGGAAAAATATTATATAAATGATGCCACGTCTCACGAAGGCGCCACACGACTCTCGAGGATTCGGAAAGACGCCGAAATTAATTGCACATTTTTCGAGTAAATCGATTGGAAATACGGGAATAAATTTGGCCCCTTCTCCCGGCCGAGGGGAAGCTTTATTCCCGACAAAAGCTCCGAACCATTTGTCTCGGGAGGTTCTCGGGGCGACGGAAAGGAAACGGGCGTTTTATGAGGTCGGTAAATTTCGATCCAGCCTCTCTTCTGTTGGTCTAATCTTGAAAAATGTCATACCATGTTCCCGATGATGGCGAAACGGGAGTGCGATGGTTAGATTTGTTTCCATTTGAAGTGCTTCGACATTTATGGCCGTGGGTATGGGATTTTTATGCAGTAATGAATGTGTTTATTTGGAAGACAACGGTGAAGGAGCGGTGAAATATTTGGTTTGATGTAGGTTAGAACAAATCCCATCTCTGCCATTTTGTTTTTCAAATAAATAAATCTAAAAGTATGACATCACTTTAACCTAGAAATATGAAACAATTTTCCTAACAAAGAAAACTAGGTCCCGAACGATTTGAACATTAAAAAAGAATTTCTAAATCGCATTTCAGACACTCAAAACGTGATTCGATTGTTTTCTGTCCCCTTCTCGACCGTGAACGCTTGGCGCGTCATGTTTTAAAAATAGTTACCTTCCGTTTAATGGGCATTATTTGCACTTGCACTTCATTTCGTGCGAATGGATATTGTGGCGGTGTTGAAATAAATTACAGCTTTTAATTTGTTCCACCGTTTCTACAATTCACCAGGCGCCTCCATCGCATTAAGGCGAAGTCTCTGGCAAACGTGCGTGGACACGGAGATCGGAAGCGGCGCTTCATTTGCTCGTGTCCGTCCATGTGGCAATAATGAAAACCATAATATTCGCAACGAGACAGAAGTGCACAAACTTTTCATGGCGAATCAATGTGAGTTCGTTCTCGAAACCGGAGGTTCGTTTGTGCCGTTCTGCTGGTTCTTGCTTGCCTTGAATTAATATATTCACCATCATGGGTTTGTGTGTGAGTGAGTTTGAGCATACATGAGAACGCAGTGACCCTTTATGAGTTCAAAGGAGCAAATAAAAAAATACTGCAATTGTAACGGGTCCCGTCTGCTCGATCCGGTTGCCGAAGTCCTTTTTTCCAACCCTTTTATGGTGTTAGTTGGTCGATTGGTTACCCTCTCCGCCTTTCGTGGCCATAAAAAAATTGAAATGAAAACACCCGTGCATTCGCCTGCGAGCGATGACTTTTCCACGAATGAAAAGGACCTTTTTTCCCCCGTCACACTGTGGCATCGTGTGCGCTTTTAGTGCCACACAACGATGGGCCTTCGAACTTTGTTGGGTTTCCATTCAATTCTCTTACCTCGGAGTCTCTCTTTCACTCACATGAAATGGTTCTCCCGCTTTTCCCACTGACTCGCGCCCAAATGAAATGTCACCAGTTTTTCCTTTTCCATTTCCGGCTGCGGTTTCGCCCTGTTTAAGTTCCGTCCTGATTATTGTCCTTGTTAAAGCAACTTCGCTCGTCTTGCGCGGTCCTTTTTCTCTCTGTCTCTCGCCCGCCTGATGTTTCTATTGACGCTTTCGACATTGCACGAACCACTGCACTTAGCAGGATGTTTCAATGCAGTTTTCATGTACATACTTTTTTATGCCCTCGCGTTCGTGCACCGTTGCGCGCGCTTGTTTTTAAAGGTTCCCGCCGTTCCCGAATGAAAGCGTCAAATCGCATTTGCTACGACAATGGAATGGTGGTCCTACGAGGCGTAACACGGTTGCACTTAGTGTTACGATTATGTTGCCTTCTATACTAATAAAAGTTGCGAGCCGAGGGAGAGGAATGTGCCGAGTTGCCTGAGGGTAATGGGGCCAATCACAATTTTTACCAGTTCATTGAATATTACTGCTATACGGCAGGCAGTAGTTAGTGTGCTGGTCTCATTCTAGGGAGAATGACGATTAAGATTTTTTTATTACGTCTATTACGTTTTCACCTTAACAAAGAAACGGACTTTTAGTCTATTTTCAAAGCCATGCTTGTGCTTACAATAAAATTATTATTTCAATTTTCGATTTCATTCGAATTGTTTTTGTTATATTTACTCTATAGTTTTCTTTTAATCTTTCAATTTTCTTTTCTTACAGTACCTACTTGTTTATAGCTTTAAGAGTATTTTATTTAGCAATACTATGCAAAAAAGCCGCCATCTTTGGTCCTTCCAGCAGCCCACTCCAGCCAAAAGCGACCCGAACAAAAACCTCATAACAATAAAAACCGATGTATGCACATTTTTCGGGCAACCGTGTAAAAACGATTCCATTTCGCCATGCATATGATTTCCGGCTGAAGAAGGGACTTCACTCGAGTCGGGTGGCCAACAACCGCGTCCGAAAAGTGCAACCACGCGGGCCACGTTGCACTCCGCGACCGTAGGGACCGTGGGTGAAGAACAATATTAAAAATGGGCCATAATTTTTCTGCCTCGATGCATAAATATCAACATTTATGGCTTGCGAGCGAGCGAGCGACCGAACGAGCAGTTAGGCTTTTGAATTCGCTTGGGCCAACCTTGGGCCTTCGGATGGTGAACGCAAAAGCCAGCCACGTTTCGGCCATAGCCATTCCGCCCGTTCACAGAAAAATGCATAAAATATACGTGTGGGGAGGAAAAAAACACCACACTCTACCTCCCACAACGAGCGCAATAGAAAACAATTTCACACGTTCCGCAACGTTCGACATTCAAATGGCGGCTAAATTAACACAACGCAGAAAATATGCTTTTATATTGGGTCTGCATTGTTCTTTCTGTTTTTACTGTTGCCACATGAGCTTTTTTTTGAGTTCAAAATGGAACACAGCCACACAACAAACAGCTTGTTCAGGGTTTATTTCTTTTTCTTCTCGTTTCGTATCGACAAAAGCGTAACAACAGAACAGGCGACCTGGGAAAGGGTTTGGCCACAAAATATGAATAATATGTATCCCGCGCGCGTGGAAAAATTCATTGCGTGAGGCTAGAACGTGTGAAATTGAATTTCGATTGCTTGTTAACATTTTTCGCACAATTCTACCGATTAAAGACTAACGTTATTTACAAACTGTTCGATCGATACAAACCAGCTCCACGGGCAATAAATTCCACCACGTGACGTTAAGTTATGAGCAATGCCAATGTAAAATGGCTGAAAACTACCCTGCGCCGATTCGCACATCAAACGAAACAGGTTTGCTAAGTTACAACGTGTGGAATGAGGAATAAAATGGAAGCTTTCAAAGATGCCCCTTCCCGGCGCCACGAGCTCTCACTAGCGGAGTGTCTAAATCATGTAACCTTTCTTTCTTTTAACCTCCGTTAAGACACTCGATACTCGTCTCGGAGTTTAACGAGCAAGAGGTTAGACTTCAACTACACGGAAATAATAATTGCGTACCCGCTCCGGTTACACAACGGGGAAAATAAACAAACGCGATCACAATAAATATCGGGGCAGCACGCGCCCGCGGCCTGTTTACAACGGAATTCCCGCCTTTCGAGCTCCTCGCGCACGTTTCCGATGCGATGCCGGTGCGTAGTGCGTGAAGTGCCGCGTATTTCGCTGGGTGAAAATGGAAAAAAACCACGAAGAAATGATTTAGAGAGATATTAAATATGATCTGCTAGAGAGAAAGCCAGTTCAAGGCGATCCCGAACCATGTGGCTTGAACATGCCGAAGGCAAAACCGGTGCCGATGAGTGCCAACATATGATTTGTCGAAAGTTCCACTCGAGAGTTCATTACCAGGCAGTACCAGGTGGAAAAGCAACGGCAATTAGGAACCAACAACAGAAATTTCGCTCTGTTACGCTCTTTATCGAATGTTTTCGTTCATCACTTAGCGTTGTGATTATTACTGTGACTTTTACACAGACAATTTAATTGCCATTTTTAACATAGTTTGATCACCTGGCGCGGACCGGCGAGATGTTATATTTTCGAACTAAACAGCAGACTTGAAGGAAAAAACACTACATAAATTATTTGCATAAACAAAAATAAGCACGGTTCTTCTTCTTCAGAAACTCAGCGGTGATTTCTTTCTGCGTATCGTACGGCGCGGAATAATCGTGGTGAATCTAGGCGTAGATCCCCCCCCCCTCCTCCCACTGTAAAGCCCACCCCTTCCCAGCCAAGCCCGAAAGAAAGGTAGGAAGGTGGCCGAGAACGCGGTCGATACGGTACGATTCGGGACGGGGCATAAAACATTGCGCGTTACGTCTTTTGATCCCGACACAACAAACACACCGAACACAGGCGAAGAGAAACCGTAAAACCGCCGGCCGAAAAACCCCGACCGACCCGAGGACGCCGCCGATCCATTTGATTGAGTGTGTATTTTTGGAAAGAGCGTGCGAAAGAGACCGTCAGCTGAATGTCTTAAAATATCCGCCACAATCAGATGGTCCAACGCAAAATTGTGTGTGCGGAACCCGAGCGCGGGCCCAGGAACGCCACTCGGACACGGTTTCACATACATTATAGGTTATGGTTTCTGCAGTTTCTCTCACCCGCCGCCCACTTCTGCCCGACTCCAATTCGAATCAATCCAGCCACGGTTTGATTCGGTTCACCTTCACGTTTTCGGCGCAACGTCGAACGGATAATTCCAACTTCAACTCGTCGTTTCCCGCAGTTCCGTGGGAAAAACGGGCGAACCGTACCGTCCGCGGGAGCATAACACCGACACTCCAACAACAGCCGGGCAACATAATTCACCAACAAGTCCGACCTCTCGCACGGCTGTCCGTCGATTGCGCGCCATGGAAGACACGCCGGTGGCAACCAGGCAACCTCGGCGGAGCTTAGGATCTGCTATCTCCTGCTGGCTATTTTGAGGGTCTCTTTGATTTACGGTCGGCGACCTTCAGCGCCAACTGAAGGTTGCAAATAAGGCAGCCTTGCCTTTGAGGAGGACCGCGCTTCGGTCAAGGCATGTCGAGAAGGCCTTGGGGTCCGTTCGCTTCCCAACCGGAGAGGTTGGCTGTATACTGCATGCAAACACAACGAAAGTGCACTACTGCGCGAGTGTGAAATGAAAGCTGGATAAACTGTAATATTAAATGGGAGATATTTCATGAAGAAAAGAAATAATAGAAAATTTGAAAAAATATTATAAAGAAGTTCCCAGATGATAATGCTTTAATAAATCCAAAGAAAATATGAATTTATCTTTGAGGAAAATATGAATATTTAATAATGAGTCGTGGTGGATCCTTTATTCGCACGTCTGTACTCCTGGACGGTCAAGTTGGAAGAGGGCCTCGTTGCTATTCCACGATCTGTAGTGTCAGGTGATGACGGAGGGTAAACGTCATATACTCTGGTCGCACCTGACACTTGCATTCCAGTTATAACTATATATTCTTAATGAATCTTTCGGTGAGATTCATTCATATGAATCTTTCGCAAAGAGTGATTCGATTCACGATCCGAGTTTTGAATCCGAGGCGAGAGATTCATGAATCCAAATTAATTAATCTTTCCAAAACTTGGTGAATCTGTATGATTTTTTCGTTGGCTTGGATCGTTAGACCAAAAAAAAGGGTCTTCACTTCCATTTGCCTCGTGCGGGCTCTGCGGTTTTCACGTTCTTTAAGAATCTTTGAAGATTCATGAATCTCTAGTATCAAGCTTCAGATTCATCGAATTTTTTTCAACGATTCATTAGGATTCATGAATCTGGACCAGATTCATGCAACACTAGTCACAATGAATTCAAATATTATATACATCTTTTGATAAGATTTATTTGGTTTTCTTAAAATCGATCGAATTTCTATAGAGTTCACATAACAACAAATAAGTAAAGCTTTAAAATAATATTTTGGCAGCTCCTATTGCTAAGGAGCTTTTTTTATGGTGATAATGAATAATAATAACTAAATTACAAAATTACCATACAATAAACAATACAACCGTACCAGAGACCTTTCGTTTGAACGTCCTACTGATAAAAGATGGCGTAATTTTGTGCCCTGCCTCCATGTAACATTAGCTGCTGGAAAACAAAAACAACCAGCCATTGGTCGCCCTTGGGGGAAAATGAGCAAATATTTGCTAATGTCCACCCCGCCCCTCTTGGCAGATAAATAGTTGCATTCAGTACCGCGCCGGCTACCGACGGTTTGCGGTGCAGAATAATAGTCGCACCGGTCTGAATGAGTTCCGGGCTATTTTTAGAGGCCCACTTCGTGCCTTACCCTCTCCCTCTCCAGCGGTGTGGAGCAGTGCAACTCCCAGGAATGGGAAGCGAAACGGAAACACCCCTTCCCGACCGGTGTGTTTGTGTGCGCTATTAATAAAAACGCTTAATACACTGCACGAGAAGGAAAAGCAGGGGAAAAGGGTAGGGAAAGAGAAAATGGGTGCGATCCGTCGATTGCAATCTCGGAAATTTATTACCACTCCCGGTTTCGATCGATCCGTTACCACCCGTTTTGGGATGGTAAATTGTGGATCGAATGAAAGTAGGAAACAAAAAGCAAAGGACGACCAAGGAAGAAAAACCTCCCAACCCGGAAGAAACCCGATCGGCACTCAAACCCTCACAGGGTCAGTTGTTTCTAGATTCTATCGCATCGCCTGGAGCATGGAGTAACTTACGACAAAATTGCGCCACCCGATAATCCTTCCGGGGCTTCATCTAGACATCATCATTTTACGCGTTTGCTTCCAATGTCCTTCCGCCATCCGCACCAACGCCCTTGAAGGTACACGTTTTCGGTACAAATTTCATAAATCACCCAAAAGTCCACTCAGCCATAACTTTAATTGCACCGACGATAAAGCGACGAGGGCTTATAAAAGCGCATAAAACATTCGCCGCGCCGGACGTTCACCTAATTGTCTCGAAAACCCTCACTCGGGAAGGATTGGAGGCAGCATCATAAAACCGAGCGTTCCCCCGTTGTGAGGGTTTCCATCATCCCTTTCGCCCCAGTTCTCACCAGTGGTAGTAATAATAATGATGACAAAAAGCAATGCCTCCCGGAGGCTGGAATGTTCTTCACCTCGAGCAACAGTGAATCAAAAACTTCTTATTTCGCCAAGGATTGTGAAACAGAGCAAAAATAGTGAAATAAAACTCCCTCCTCCGGTGGCCAGGAAATGGCAAGTGGTAGGACACGGGAACACCCTCGAAAAACTTCCACCGTGGAATTCCGGCTTGGAAAAATATATTTTCCCGGAAAAAAAGGAAAAGAGGAATACGCGGCCGAAACACTCCACTCGTGCGGCTCGATGCAGAATGGAGCAACTTTTCCGTTTTACCCCCGAGCGGGACCGAAGGGAACCAGGTTTTGGCGGGGCGTGATGAAAAACTCATTTTCTTCCGAGCCATAATGAAAAAGGCTGCAAGCCAACGAACCGTGAATTGGGAAGGATTTTCGGCGTGAAGGTTTCCGTTGCTTGTTGGCTGGGAATGTGTTCCCGGTGGGGGGGGGAAGGTTTCGTGGAAATTTACAAAACAAGGAACACACAGTAGAGCGCGCAATGTTCGGCTTCCGGTTCACACTAGAAAGAGGCATCCATCAAACGCTGGACAGCGGGAATCATACACTCGCAGGACTTGTGGTTGTGGGACCGAAACCTTGCTCCTAGCGAGGGATTATGTTTCCAAATGTCGAGTGTGTGTGTGTGTGCGCCTGGAGCAGCATGAAAGTGAAAATGCCAACACCAAACTCCAAAGGAACCGAAATTGGAAGGCACAGCGTAACGTGCGCCGGGAAACCAAAACGGGAGATAATTATCCGTATTTTGCTTCCTTCGCGTTTTCCTCCAGGAAGATAGCAACCATTTACACACACACACCCCCACACAACCAAACCCACACTTTGCCACCTTTTCGTTCACATCTTAAAACCATCTCAACCAAACACAGACACCGTGTACGGTAGACGGAACCCGCGACCCGGTTTGAGGGCGAAAAGAAATTGTCTGCAAGAGTAGAAAAATCCCTGCCGGGAAGGATTTTCCATCCTTTTGCCTCCCGGTCGCTTCTCGGCCAAGTCAAGGGTAAGATTATTTTACCGTTCTTCTCCGGGGCTAATGATGAAGCTACATAAAACTACCCACGAAAGCGAAACGATTCCGCACTAGTTCCGTTTCCGCTTCCGCTACAATAACCAGCAGGCAAGCGAGTCGTAGATAATACCCACCATCGAGCCACAACAACCACGGGGCGGGGAAGGGTGTGTCCTCCCAAGGGGGTGGGAAGTGAATTCGCGCAACACCCATTGCATCATGCTCGCTTTGGTCGGATTAAGGGTTTCGCGTTTTCGTTCCGGCGTTGGCATTAAGAATGTGAGAAACGCGCCATTTTTTCCCCCCGTTCCCCGTGGCCCTGTTCCGTTCCGTTCCGTTCCGTTTCTCATGGTGACGGTAATGGCCGGAGCTGGGGCACAACACATTTCTAGCATTATTTCACCGCTAAGCTGCCACCTTTGACGGTCGCCTCCCGAAAAATGGAGACGCGTGATAAATGAAAGAGATAAATGGTGCCCGAGGCCGGGAAAGCGGCATTATATTCGGCATTGAATTTTGGGTAGTTTTCTTTTTCTTCCCTCCTCCTGCTTTTGACAAGAAAATATGAAAAGATTTTCTAGGATTATTTTTAACGTTACAGTGGAATGGGTTTTGTGAGAAAAGCGAAATCCTTTGAGGGCGACGGGAGAAACCAGAAGCTCCAAAATAAATACAATAAATTAAAAATGATCACCGGAGATGCGGAGAGCGGTTTCAAAATTAAATAAAATAAGTTAACTAGACCAAGGAACAAAAACACCATGCGCCAACTTTCGGCGCAAAAAGATGTCGAAATATGATAAATGGCTGATGGGATAAGAATTTGGCGCTTTGTGCTGCTGGCAGTAACGGTTAGGAGAAGACAAATTCGGTCACAACCGAAACGACTGCCTTTGCCAAAAGTCTTTACGGCGCTGTGTTACTTCCATCCTTCTCGGCCCAAGATGGCAGCTCTCCTAGGCAAAATAAAGGAGTTTCACTGCAGGAATGCCAATCCGGAAGGTGCCAAAAAATCGTCCAGCCTTCATCCGGCTTACTATCCGCCGTTTGTAAGCTTACCTTCCTGACTTTCAATCTCACTGAGAAGGGCTTTCCGCTTTTCCGCTCAGCAGCTTCCAGAAACAATATCTGCATCCTAGAAGACGTAAGTTTTTCCTGAGCACTGAGTACAATGCAGAATAAAAACGCACCCAAGATGAACACGTTTGCGAAGGGGAAAACCACAGGCATGAGGAAAAGCCCTGCTCAGTTACACAAATGTTATCCACAGTTCCTCAATTCCTCTCTGGAAGATTAAGGATTGCAACCTTCTAGGCGCAGGGGATTGGGGGGCGAGGGGGAAAATAGGGCTACCGAAGCAGAGGTTTTGTTTTCTTTTCTCGTCCTCCCAAAATAAATGCGGATGTCGTAGATCTTTCCCGGTCCGCTCGAAGACGCTATAGACCGTCTAAGAATGCTAGAATGTCTTGGCAACTTTTTCGACTTGAATTACAGCGCCTTCGCCGTTGGTGTACGGTACTGGACCCGAATACTCTAAAGGTGCCGTACCACTATTTTTGGGCTTCGGTGCATCCTGGAGGGGAAAGGGGTGGTTCGGACGGAGAGGAGGGTTTTTAGTGAACTTTCCGTGCGCCACTCGAGCCCACTTGAAGGGCACTCCGTTTCGTAGGGCGACCATTGCATATGTCGCTATAAAAGTTACGACCCCATGGAATGGACGAGAAGCTAGCCCGTTACTCCCCTTGGCATATAAGTATGTACACACATACATACACATACCCAGGCATGTATCATCACCTTACTCCCGAAGGACCCATTTTGTGGTGACCCAGTGGTTCTGTCACCACTCCGTTGGGTTTGGCATTGGATTTGGATGTTTAGCTTTTTTTTCTTATTGCGCGTATGTGTGTGTGTGTGTGCTTGGTTTCGTGAGAAAAACTACAATATGACAAGCTTTATGACCGAGCAACTAGAAGCCCGAAACTAAACTATTACCCCACACACAGTGTTTGTCACAACGTAAGAAAAAAGTACATCGCAGAACAAGTTAAAAAGGCTTCCTGCTGATGGCATAAATTCGACTTTCCTACATTTTGAGATTTATTCTAGGCGATGTTTGCTGAAGGTATGTTATAAAATACATTTTAATTATTCGCATTCTCATCCGTCAAACGTTGCGGGATTATTTTGAATGAGCCATTATTATATTTTCAGGAAATAAATCTTTGAAAAAAAAAACATTTTGGAAGCTGTTTTGTGAGATAAATTATATTTTGGAGATTTATAGTCATCGCCGAGCCGTCCTGAACGTGGCAAATCGTTCACTTCTTCTTGCCCCTTTTTGTACGATTTATACCAATCGTATATTTTAGTATTCGACATGGTTGAATCACCAAAAGTTTTTTTCTAACATTTCCAACGTTTTGACACAAGAAATTTCGTTTGAAACACAAAATTTCACACAAACTCTTTGTGCGATATTTTTGTCCATGGTAAAAATCGCATCGCACACAAAAGGTTGACTTGTTCCTAATTTCCCCGTAACCAAACTAAATGACATCTTATTATAAAAAATCCTTAGCGTCGCACTCAAAAGGGTGATTCTGCTACTTGGATAAATTTTGATGCGCTAAAAGTGTTGCAAAATCGCTATAGCAACTACAGTAAATGCGGAAAACTGATTTTCTGAAACGGTTTCGAAATTTGGAATATAAAAAGGATACCAATAAACCACGCCGGTCACGGGACGACTATGCCTTTGATTGACCAGGCATACCAAGAAAAACCAGATTTAAAATGTATCGCTCAACATGATTCCAAATCCGTGTACAATGTTCACGGGCAAGCTGCTTAGTTCGGTAAATTACTTTTCCCGTGTGTTTTTGCACAACAGAAATACACGAACAATTCTTCGAACAGTTCAAATACGGTTCAAAAATCAAACAGCACATATTCTCACACAGTTTTCGATACAAAACACTATCACCGAAATAAAAACACAATCACAGAACAAAAACGCACTACAAGTCACTTCCTGAAGGAAACATTCCTTAGCCGCCTCACTTACAAATATTCCACACGGACGCCTCCATTAAAGGCATTTCCAAAATACAAAATGACCTAAGCTTATTTTACGGGACTATTAACGTTAGCTTACAGAGAACTTCTTCTACGTTCCAAGGAAACATTATTTAAAGCTTGCTAAGATCCGGGAGTAGGTTTGATCTGACACAGTATCTGTAACTTGATCACCATAGCAATCAGCTCGCTTGAGAGTAAAATAAAAGGATACTTGGATAACAAAACTCATTGTCAATTATAGGAGTACAGCCGGTCAAAATCCAGCATGTGGAGTCGCTTCCATATCTTTTGAAATTGTGAAAAAAGGCGGCTGTAACATCTAGAACGTTCCGTTATCATTGATAACAACATTGTCAATCTTATTTTGTTTGAATTACCCTGTTCATGCATGTTTTATATTACTACATTCTTATTTCTTCCTTTATTAATATTATTCGAGCAAGGCCAGTGTAACCGGGCCTTTTTACCTAGTACAGTAATAAAAATTCACATAATTGTAGCTGACAGTTGTGCCAATCTGGGATTTTTTTTTTTAATATTCTCAGAGGGAAAATTTTAAATGAGAATTTTCGGGTACTTTTTTAACAGAATGTGTGTCAAGCTTGCTTGTACGTGGATTGCAATTTAATTGTTGTATTGTATAGTGTAAAATAGTAACAATCTAAAACTATAAAAATGTAACAAACTAAATGTTTTACTAGAAAAATAGAAACAATTTTAATAATTATTGTGACTCAAAATCTGAGCTTCAGTCTGACACATAAATTGAAAATGTTCTACGCTTTAACGAAATCCTACATCTCTTAAATTTTCCATGCCGGCATTGACTTCATGTACATTTAAGTGATAATGCAAACATTCATAGTTTGAAATTTACATAGGTTTTAAATTTAGTGCAAGCGTCACCTGAACTACCACCCGTTTCCCCGTTAGTGTGCGTACATAAAACCCACCGGGAGCCATAAGGTAACGTGATGCAAAACCTCCAGGACCCCCGGCAGAAACGGTACCGACACCAAGCGTACTCTCCCCGTGCACTGAGGTGTGGTTTTGCATTTTTATGAAATGCAAAGCAGAAAACGCGAACACCACCTGCACCGCTCGAATGTGTCCGCAAGCCGACCGTGTGTTTCGTATTGGTTTATGTAACGAGCGAACCGCATGCTGTCGGGAGTTGTGTAGGTTCGAGGCAGAATAGAATTGTTTTAAAGGACTCAATGCAAAACCGCGCACCACGGTGAAAGGAAGGTTTTCTTCGGTGCGATTTTTGTGGCCCATGAGGTGAAACATATTTTCCACGACGAGAACCGGCACATTGCGCAACCCTGAAAGTGAATTGTAATAAATAATCACTTTCTATTCGAAACCCTTCCCGGTGTGGAACTGGTTTCCCGATGACCCACTTTTACTGTTTACGAGGAATAAAAGATTTACATAAAACGAATGCTTCAATAACGCTGGGTTTTCCACGACCCGATGCGTTATATGATGCATTGTTAAACCGTTTTTCCCGTTTGTGGAGAAGATTTAATCTTTAACCCACACGGAAACACGATTGGAAAGCTACAGTTCGATGGAGGAAATGCGGGAAATGTATCGGTCAAACAGTGGATCGTGATTATTGGATGAGCATTAACCGTTGCGACAATCACCCCTGTCAACATCGACGATTAATGGTTAAGTAATGCAATAAGGCCATCTCGTTTAACGGCTAATTGGATGTCACTTAATTGTGCAATCGCGTTCGATCTGTTGCAATTTTAATTTGAAACTGTTGCGTTTCCATCCCGTCCACTTCCATGTTACGCAATAGTTATCCTTCGCGAAAGCTTGAGTGGAAACTTTATTATTTTTATGTCGATGGAGGCGCATGGTGTTTCATGAAATAAAATGAAATTTTGCATAACTAACACAAAAGCAGTCGACCTAAGCGATGGTAGAACTTTTTTTTGTGTCACATAAAATGTTGTATAACGAATGAATGTTACCGATCCATACGTACATTATTTCTTGACGGTCTCCGGTCTTGAGTTGCTCGAATATGCCGTTCTTCCGTTTGACACTTTGCACGTCGAAGATAAACCCGACCAGGTGAAGTTATTTATGGCACCCTTCACCGTTTTTCGTTTTGTTTCCCTGCTTTCGGCACCGAGCTTTCTTTTCCGTCGACGATCAGCTTTCGTGGAAACGGATCACGCACACGTCCCCCTCCCGGGAGGACGGGGTGGAATGCTTTCCCGCTTTGCTGCACACACACACACACACTAGTGCACGTACAACTCACTCGCTTTCTGCACAACCGAACATACGTACACACAAGCACACACACACATATATATGCATAAACTGCAACCGACACAACCCGGGGGGTACACTCTATGCTAATGCACCATTTAATCAATCTCCTATCGGAACCGGAACGTCGCTCACACACTGGCGCAGGTCGCTCGTCGGGCCACGCGATAAAGCATTCGGTGGTGGTGTGTGCACAAACCCCGTAATCGAACACACCCCGTCGTCGTGGCAAGAGCTCCTTTACACTGAAGGAAATAAGCAAATGAGGAAAAAATGGGGAAGAGACAGGTTGAAAAGGGAATTCCGTCAAGAAGAAAGAAAGATTATTTTAAAGCGCCCTACAAGAAGGATAATTTTAAAACACTCATAAACACTACACATCAAGAACAGCTCCAGCAGAAGCAATCTCTCACGAATTGGGAAAATCAGAAACAACATTCACTCGTTTTCCTTCTTTAAGGACCTTTTTCTAGGCGAAAAAGCAGCCCTCTTGTCCTACGCTGAAGTCTACCAAGCAACCATTGTGAACCTTTTTTTGGACGACCCAAAAGCTGGTAGCACACCGGTCGTAGACTTTGTTGTTTACTGGCCACCCGATAACGTGCCCATGGCCACTCCCAAACCAAACAGCAACACTAACATCGTGGCATGACGGTGCATCACTGAACGCAGGACAATCCGGTCCACCTTCCGGTAGGCTCGATGATGGTTTAATTTCGCTATCGGTTGTCATCCATGGCATGCACACGCACACGCTGCCGCACATTTCAATCAAACAGAATCGAGCACCAAAAACCCCATCACGCTAGAGCCCTGTCCGTCAATCTGTTAATGATGCTGTCACTGTTGCTTGTTCAATTTAATCTACTTTAGGCCACCGACTGTTTCCGGTTTCCGCTGCGTTAAGCATCGTGGCGTTGATGTTGGCGTTCGCGGTGACGTGCGTTCCACACTGGCAAGCGGTTTTACCCTCGTGCGTTTCAAACTGTCGAACGTGAATAACATTTCGATGGGACAAACGTGCGCATTTGTGCGGTGGCTTCAGGTCCTTCCAGCGGTTCCATTATTAGCAGCCTATCGGTTGACAATACGATCCGCGAGGGGCGAAAGGTTCCACCGATTCCATCATATTCTCCGGGAGTGTCCTGTAAAAGAGCATAAAAGCACAGGCATAAGTTAGTGTTTATGGTAAATTGCCACCAAAGTACCACTAAATTGTCTAACCCACCCCCAAAACCAAGCGATCAGATGCAGAAGGTGATAGTGGCTTGATGAAAGTACCCCGAGACCCGCTGCTAATCTCTACCCTTCCCGTATGCCCGTATTGATGAATTGTCTGTGAGCTCCCACATCAAACGTATCCCTCACATCGAATGATGTAGGCCTAGAGCCCGCGGAGCCCATATTGTGCGGAAACTACAACTGAATATTAATGAAAAGTCCCCTTTACGAATCGAATCCTCGCGGTGGGTTGAACGGAAGGGTGGAGGGCACGGATGGGCACCGTCACGATGACACGATTGTGCCGAATGAGTAATTGGAAATGCAAATTCCGCGTGCTCGGGCCGGCGTTCCACTGGTAACGGTTCGGGTTCGCCGTTCGCACCGAGTCATGGGAAATGGATGGTTGTAATGAAACGGCTAATGAGCGGAGGGAAAGTAGCAAGGAATAATATGCTGTAACTCCACGGTATCGGTCGTTTCATCTGGTGTTCGTTGTTGCGTTTATACGATAGTGATGTAATTTTGCCAACAATCGACAATTGAAGGGAAAATTTTATCGACATCTTAAGTATTTTCGTGAAATGGATTTTTGAAGGGATTACATTGGGATAATTTCTATCAAATAATATTTTAGAACGATTAACTTTAGGTTAAACCCGTTCAAACCGTTCATATCTTTTGGAATTTAATTTTTCAAGATCTAATTGGGAATAAATCTTTTTTCTAAGCGTTCTATTTTCAATTCAGTAACTTTCCACGAAGCAAAATTCACAAATCCATTCAACGAGAAGTTAAAACTTGTATATTTTAGGGTTTGATTAGTAAAATTGTAAACAAATATGTATCAGTTTAAAATGTACATCATATAAGAGCCTGTTAAAATATAGAAGAATGCTTTGAAAGACATAACATTGAAAATTTTCCACGTTACACAAATAGCGAAATACAGCGAGCGTTGAAAAGAGGGAAAGTCTTGCATTACACTCACGCTGATGACTAGAAAATCATCTATAAGGCAATGGATATCAAATGAAAATTACAAATCAAATGAAAATACAATTGCAGCAGTAGAAGAGCACGAACAGGAAAAGTATTTAAAAAGACACTCAACAGTAAAAGGACGAAGAAAGAAAAGGGTATGCTCTAGAGTTGTGTAAATTCGATTCAGATTCATGAATCTGAATTATTCTTTGCTTCGTTTAAAGGATTCATAATCTTTAAATGAGAGATTCATGGATCCCAAAGATTCATAAATGATAAAGAAGCAGCAAAGTAATGTCAAAAAAGTGGAAGAAAAATGCAGTAAGCCCCTCCCTTTTTTTGGTCGCATGATTTGGATTCTTGAAAGATTCATGAAGATTCATTAAGGATTGGAAAGATTCATTAATGTTTTAAGATTCTAATCCCAAAAGTTTCATGAATCCATCTGCATGAATCTTAGGTAAAAGATTCATATGAATGAATCTCGCCTAAAGATGCACTAGGCACAACACTAGTCTGCTCTGCAACGAGATCTGTCCTAATGGAGTAGCGAATTTAAATCGTCTGCAATAAAAATAAAACCAGTTTATCATTTCAAAAATTCCTAAGCTCTATTACTACCAGAAAAGAACATTCTAAAAGCTCCAAAAATATTCTTCAAAACGCATGTCATATTTAATCATGTAGTCACAACCGATGTACGAATGTTTTCCACATCTCAAGACAACAGTCCGGACCTACAATCATTCATCGCAAGAAGTTTCTCTCGGCAAAGCAACAACCATCCATAATAGATGGTAGAGGAAATGCCACATACACATAGAACCACCCTAAACCCCTAAATGCTGTCCCTCCCATTACAGCCTCGACCCAATTTACCGCAACGCCAAGACGCACCCGGTACGCAAGGACTAACCGACGGAAGGCGTATCGATTCAGAACTGTTTGACGTTTCGTCCACCACCATCCACACCGCAACCCGCCCTCCCAGGGGGCCGTACGCGGCAAGATAGAATGCTAATTGTCCGAGCGTGAAATTACAATTTTCCCAACCCACAAGTCCCTTCCCCATTCCGGTCCCCTTCAAGGACCGTAAAATAAAACACAACGCTGGCACTGGACGGTGGAATGCGCGAGTCCGGGGTGGGAGGGTAGCCCGAACGCGACTCGCTCCAGCGACTGCTTCCGGACACGGGGACGCCAAAAACCGTGCCCGACACGGTTCGTGTCAGCGTGCCATTTTCGTGTGTGTTCGCTCGGGCTCTCTCTCGCTCTCTCGGTCCCACGCGTTTTGGCCATGTAATTAGTGCTGGTCGGACGGTATCGGTATCGGTTTACATTTGCAAAGCAGATTATCCGCGCCGTACGGTGTCGGTGTTCGACTTTTGGTGACGATCGTTTGACACCTTCGCGCGCGCGATCAGAACTTTGCCGCACAGTTGGCCGACATTTCCTGGAACGTGCGTACCCTTTCACGCGTTATTAGATGCAAGAAGAGACGCACGTGTGTTTGTTTGTACGTGGGTTCGGATCCTTCCGACACAACAAAGCAATAACAGTTTTGCTATCGTTCTGGTGACGACCGCCATTGTCCCCCCACGTGGACTGGTGGAACGGGAAAACTTTTTAAATTACACAAACAACAATCGGAAACTCGAGAATACTCTAGCAAAGCGATCAAAATGGCTCCGCTACAGCCAAAGGCGTCTGGGAAGGAGGAATTTCCGAGGTCCATTCGTCGGGCGCCATAAAATCGGGGGGGATGGGGTAAATGGAAATGCGACGGATTCCGGGACCCGCCCGATGGATAGGCGCGTCCTTTGCTGCGTGGGGCCAACGAAGGAAAACAATTTATTTCCAGCACAGCGCACAGGAAAACCCGGCCTGTCTGTTGCCATAGCAGGATGTGTATCGGTCGCCCGCTGGAAAGGAAAACTAAAGGGGGAGGTGGGTGTAATAAAACAAAAAAAAATGCTGTGGGTGGTATGGGGCGATCGATCGATCGGGAAAAAAGATTGGCCGCCATTATCCATCGGACCTGAGATGGCACGGTGGACGTGGTCTTTGCTTGGCGAATATTCGAAAGGGGTTGGAAATTCATTTGCCACAATCTAGTTAAAAGTTGGCCCATCGATAAGCGACACTTAGCGGCCCCCAAAAGGGCTGTTTCGTTTTCGAAACGAAAGAACGATTGGTAAAGGTGTAGGTACAAAAAGTTTCACCTTAACCCAAATACAAGGCACCGATATTTATTTGATATGACGGATATGACTTAAACAGGATTTCATAAAAGAAATCAGTTTCACACGAAACAAAGAAAAATTTTAATTTTTAATAAACACCTTATTTATCACTAGAATCCAAATTGGGGTCATTTTGAATCAAACGGGATTTTCACGTTTAATATCTCAAAAACGGCTGGATATTTTTTTTTTTTTCAAAACAAAAAGGCTTGTCTTAAAATCCAAAGTAGCATTTAAGAAAAATCATTTCAGATTTTTTTTCAACCAAAAACGTTTTTGAATTTTTGATGCACTTCTGTGATGTCATTTGTTATTTTAAAAATATGAGATATGTTTTTAAAGGTGGCTTAATGTATAAGCTTTCTAGCGCAATTTTTTTCTTTAAATTGCATTTCACATTTTGAAAACATAAAAGTTAAAAAGAATAAAAATTTGGTTCAAATCGACCTGTTTTGCTTTAAGTGCATCATAAAACGAAAAACGCCAAAAGATTGTCAACAAATACATTTAAAAGGATTTAAAAAACCTGAGTAACTGACTAAGTTACAGCGTGTTAAAAAATAAGGATGAAAATTCGGGCAAGTTTTCAAATCAATTTATTTTTCTATTAAATGCATCGTGGATTTGGTTAATGATTTTCAAATCATTCATTAAATATTTTGTTCGTTTATTTGACGAACGCTCATCAAACTTATGCACGTAAAAAAGTCTTTCGAAAATTGATTGGCTTTGCTTAAAGTATCTCCTGAAAGACTGGACGGATCACAACTACCAGTAATTTGAAAATACAATTTATATCAATTAAATAACTTAGTGTTTTGATAAGAAAGTATTTTTTATCATGTTTGGATGTCCACTGTTTTGTTAATCTTTTGGTTAGCTGAAGTCTACTGTATTTATGCTTTGAGGTTCACTGGTTTACTATTGTAAATCTTTTCTCTTTTATAAGTAATCATAAGCTATTCATCTTAAACTCGATTCCTTAATGTTTTGGGCTTACTAATAAATTTAATTAAACTACCAATGGAATCAAAAAGTTTAAAAATTTCGAAAATATCAGCATGAAAAAAGCATAATTATGTGAGCTTAGTGTGGATAAAACAAAACCATTGCACGATCGCTGGTAAAGGAAAGACCGTTTCTCCATTCCGTCGATTGTTGTCGATGCAGACCGAAACCGGCAAACAGGAAACGATGGTTTCAATCTAACCTAAGCTTATGACCTTCCGTCGGACGGCGTACAGTGGCGTGCGTTGGAAACCCGAACGCACGCACTGCAAGGACCTGCAATGGGAGCCTAGGGCTGCTTTCCCCACTCGGGGGACTTTTTCTCCCCCCACGAAAAACAACCCCTTTGGCAGCGCGATCGCCACCGAAGCGCAACCAGCAACAGCAAACCTAATCGATTTTCCGGTCAGTGAACTTTTCCATTTCCTAACCGGTCCCGGCATCGATGGCGCTGCCATTTGCGTTCGTCCCCGTTCGCTAACCACTATCGTAATCTGGCCGCCGTGTTCGTGTCTACACATCTTTGTGTGTGTCCGTGTGCGTATGTGTGTATGTTTGCTCGTGCCTTTGTAATACGTTTAATCACCAAAATGGAATCTAGATACTCCTTTTCCCTGACGATCATATGGGGTTTTTTTTCCAAACCACGACCTCACATGGCGTTCGAATTCTTGGTTCGTCCTTTCGTTCGTTGTTCCTTTCGGTATTTTATTTTCCCATCTATTTTCTTTCTCGTCGATTTTTCAACGAATCGCTGAGCGGAAAAAAACCCACGCTTTTTCCTTCCGTCTGCAACAGGAGAGCAAAGGCGAACCCTGGGAAACTCGGCCTAACGAAGTCCTTGCCATCCGCCCTTCGTTCGGTGCGATTGATTGGTGGAAAATGGGAAAATTTCCACGTTTACGACTCACGTGCGTCCAGGCACAAAGCCGTTGCCGTTTCACGGTAAAAAAAAATTAAAAAACAGCCCGGCCACGCACAAGATTTTTTCTCATTTGCCAGACTTTTTTCACCGTTTCTTTGCTTCACTTTGCGATGGAAGCTGCCAGCAACCGAACGTCTCGTTTGTCGTATTTTTGTTAAATATTTCTCCTCCTTCCTGCATACAAAGTGATCTATTACGATCGCCCTATTCGCGGGGGTAAAGTACAATCCACCAACGCGGGAACTCATTTCGGCGAAGTTATTGGAAAACGTGTGCTTTCGCGAGAAATGACATTTCGACTCGATGCTGATTGCATCGCAAATTCGAAGCCGTGAGAAGGAGAACGAAACCAATCGAGCCTTTTTCTGCGATTCCTCGTCTCCAACGCAGAGATGGTTTGGGTTTTCCTTTTCTTAATCCTTAATGGTGTAAAATCGAATAGCGATGCGCCGGCACGCCGGTTTTAACGACAAGCGCTGACGTAACCTAGGGGTTCGTCGCACGGTAATGAATAATTTCCACCGATGGGATCGTGCGTGTGCCTTTTGCCGCCCGGCCACGTACAATTTTTCGTTTTTCCTTACACGAACATAAATTTGTCGAAACGCTTCGAAGGGCGAAGATGGCCGTGAGCCTTGGAAGGGACCTTCAAATAAATTTCCATGGCATTCGAAAGTGATACAACTTCCCGATGATTGAAGTCGTCCTTTCGATACCAAGACCCCACCATTCCATCATTTCATTTTACTTTCTTATTCCTCCCTCACTTCATTGAGTGTAGTTTGGGGAACGTGGGCCATCTGGCACAAAAATCGACCAGATATCGACGAACACATTCACCCATCCACGTTGGACACTTTCACCAAAACGTGCCCGTCAGGAGTTTGATACTCTCGCTCAAGATTATTATCCTTGCCTCTGTTGTACACCTTCGGAGAGTATCACCACCCCTCGTTTATGGCGTTTTCTTTCCGTTACGGTCCTGTTTTACAGCTGAGAATATTGACACGGTTATGTTGAAGAGCCGAAATTTAATCATAACCATACCGGACATCGAGAGAGTTTCCGAGAGAGCAAAAAGGATACAGTTAGAGTAAAGTATTAATAAAGGAGGAGGAGATAAAATAAATAAATTTATTCGTAATTTTGTAAAATTGTGTCCCCAAAATAAATAATCAATAAAGTGATTGTTTATTTGGGTTGTTTTATATTAATGTTTTTATTATAGTTTTTGGTCTAATTATCAACAAAAGTCAACTCTAGAGATTTTAATTTCGGTGACAAAATTACTATTAATTATTTATTACTATTATATTTAGGTAAAAAATCTATTAATTATTTAGACAAATAAAACAATTTCTTAGGCAAACATTCAGCTAGTAAAGACTAAGACAGCAGCAAAAAATATAAAGCATGTTCCTCAATTCACAATCCCAACACATAAAGCTCCCCGCTTTCCTTAAATCCATTTGAACCACAAACAAAATGGGAACCCCATACCATCGCTCTGGTAAATCATTTCCACCCCTTTTTTGATTCCAACAAAATACCAACCCAAATTGTTACACAGTATCCGATCTTGGTCGTTCGTTTGCCAAAATCAAACCTGCCGACCATTGCCACCAACAAACCGATTTCATACCAAAACCCTATTGGCCCCCGTTCCGCAATCAGACCAGCCCGCAGGAAGCTTGTGTTTGTCCCTTGAGATCGTAAAGCCTTCTCGTGGAGACGTGGCACGTTGGAGCACTTTCAATTCCATCGCGCCAACTGTCGAGCCAACACTGGGGCCATTTCCAAACGCTCCGAAGTTCATTTTGGCACCGGCCGAGAAAAGTGAGACGATATGTAAATTATGAGTTTCCTTTCGGTACGCACCACAGGGCTGAAGTTCAATTATTATTTTTTTCCTATTTTTCGGTACGCAAACTTGCACCCAATATGCAAAGCAGAAGCCCAAAAATGGCCCGCTATTGACTCGAGAAAAATAAATATAACATTCCAAGGCTATATACATATGAGGCTTTTTTCCTTTTGCCGGGCGTACTCTTTAACCTATTTTGAATTTGCAGAAAACCCCGGGACCGCCGAGTAGGTCACACTACCTCGTTATTGCACCCGTTCGGAATTCGGGTTGGCCTCCGGTAGTTGATTGTTTTAATTCCTCTTTTGGCACAACCGAGCGCCGGGTAAGTGGAAAGATTGAGTGACGACGAAAAAAAAAAATACTATCCCGTTCGGAGAGAAGCACCGGGTTTTTCAGTAGGTCGATATTTGTACAATGTGCTTTTCGGAGGAATGTTTTTGTTTGCCATTTTGCCTCGAACGGAAGTGAGCCACGACCTGCAAAACGTCGGGAGATGGCCCCCGGTCGAACATCGGGGGATGCTGTGCTCCATTGCAGTAGTCTGCGGCGACCGTTCAGCAAGGACCCGTCGGCTGGCCCTGCTCGGACGTCATGCTGACATTCTTTACATTGACGACAACAATGCGGTGAGACCGTGCCGTGCCTTCCCGTCTCGACAGGGAAACCCCGTGACGACGAGGGCGGAATTAAGGACACGGAAGCCGAGAGAGGGGCAAGTAAAAAAAAACGTTCGGTCCAATTTCTCTTCCGAGGGGAATTTTTCCGACCTCGTCTGGTCATCCGTAACCGGTGTTCCGATGTCTTTGGTTAACCTCTCCCCCGCAGGCAGTGTTCTCCACCCCCGTGGCGCTTGACGTCATTGACAGCAAGTGGCAGTTTACGCAAATGGCCCCATTTTATGCACCCGTGGCTTTTGGAGCGGTCCAGGGTCCGCCGTCGCGAAAAGGCAAAGGCCATCGCTGGAAATCATTCGCGAATCCGTCAGACACGGTCCTAACAAAAACGAACCATCAAAGTGGGCGTAAAAAAGGGATCAGACGTTTCGATCAACAGAAAACAATTCAATTTGACGGGTTGGGAGAAACAAAAACGCGGTCGTGGTTTTTCGTGGCGCCTGACCAACCGAGCAACACAGAACACTCTAGAAAGGAATCAACGACAGGGTGAAACAGGCAAAAAAGAATTTGGAAAATACATTGTTCTCGCGTGTATTACTGAAACTTTTGAGAGAAAAGTTTTCTTGGTGAATGCTCAAGGCGTAAGTAACCATTTTTCTCGAAAAAACTACTTTTAACATTTGTTTCCGATTTTAATGTTTTGAGCGTAATATGCAATTTATTTTAAAGTTAAAATTTTCTTCTTCTTTTGTGGCTCAACATCCCCAAGTGGGACTAGGCCTCTCCCCGTAGAGAGTTACTGTGACCGAAGGACGGTATATTATAGATCGGTGGTCAGCCGTTCGTAATACCGGGGGGTGTCAGACTCGGGATTCGAACCCACACCTATGGCGTGGTGTTTTCTAGCGCTACCGCTGCGCCATGGGCACCCCCAAGTTAAAATTTTAGAAACTGTTTAATCTACAATTCGTTATGCACATTGTTTTTCAACTACATTTTTGTTCAATAGAACGTGGCAAAATCATCTTTAAGTTTGAACGAATTTGATCATTACGATAATTTACGAATTTGATCATTGTCTATATCATTAATGAAAGAAAAACGTCATACCGCGGAGGAAAACTTTGGCAAACGTTTTATGAGATGTCTTCTTTTCGGGCATAGGATATCGGTTAAAAAATTGAGTTTCTCACAGACAAATATTACTAAATAATCTTTTTATTCCGTGTAATGATTTACGTTTGATCGAATATCATACTTGAGTTGTTCATTGTTGTTTATTATTATATGCTTTTAAAACAATTCAAACTGTAAATTTGAGATTGTTTTGTGTGCTTTACATACTTTGGGAAGTATTTCTTCTTTCAAACTGAACAAGCTTTTTCAAGCTAAAACATGAATGTTGAAGGAAACAAATATAATTTATCCATTTATATACATATATTCATACTAAATTTTTAAAGTTTGGCTGTATTCAACAATTAACATAAATACCAAACAGAACATTTTTGAGCTATACTTAAGCACCTTCTGTTATTCCCTTTCGAAGTGTGAAATTCTATCCAACATAGTAAGCAATACGCTGGGAACCATACTTTGGCGAATCGCTCGTAGAACAACTTCAAAATTTGGCCTTTTTTCGCTCGAAACTCCCCGACCACACGGGATCGAAATTTATGGCAGCTCAACGTCTACCTAGATGGTAAAGCTCCAAACCGACGGGGCACGAGATAATGTCGAAAATTTAGCACATCTTGTCTGACGCCCGGGCTGGTGTGTATTGCTCAGAAGAGCCGCCGTCTACGACCAGCAACCAGCCATCGGACGGTGGCTTCAAGTTGCAGCACATTTGCACCCCACGTAACACAATGCAACCCGCTTTCCCGAGACGTGGCTGATCTCGAACTCCCGGTGAGTTGGCAGAGGGAAGGATATTAATCACCACCATAAAGATTGATGAGTGTAGATAAATTTTTGCACCACCAGCAGCAGCCGTGTCTGTGGAAGCTCAACCGATTATTCTACCCCAAAACACTCTCTAAGCTTAAATTGGCACATAAGGATCGCGTTCCGGTGAATAGCCCGAGCAAGAAAAGCCCGTCTCAACGCATATTCGGTCGGCGTAATTAACGAGCGACTTTCGGATAGCTGGTGAGTGCGAAAGTCATTAAACATGTTAAACAAAATGTACATACATTAGATAAACTGTCAATGAAGCGATGGTTCAAGCGAAACTTTTCTTTTCCCACACAATTTTTCGGAATGGTGATATCGTTCGTTCGTACCAAAGAGATATCCCTTTCTAGGAATTTGTTTTATCTTTATCATTTCCACTTTGTACTTTAGTCAAGTTAATTATGGAAACCTTTCCACCCCAGTGGGCGGTTCATAACAGAGGAAGGATTATTTCTGGTGCAATCCTTG
>KE525275.1:1378665-1539207 GCA_000441895.2 Anopheles sinensis | reverse complement strand
CCCGGTCCTTCTCTCTCTCTCTCTCTCCATCTCTCTGCCTCTCAACCCGAAAGGCCGTTTTCTCTCACTCTCCATTGCTATCGTGTTTTCCTGGACGAATGGAGCACAACAATGAGATGGAAGTTTGATGGAAGCACGCAAAGTAACTTCGCAGGATTGGCAAAATTTACATTTCAACTTTCACAGCACATGGCACAAGGTGCCTTTTCAACATTTCGGTGAAAATATGCTTGGTGAACATATGTCAGTCGTTTGAGGACTGTTCAGCATTTTTCAGGCGAAATGAAAATAGTTCGGTTCGAGGAACATAGTTTAAAAGAAAATTAAAATCACATTTACACCTTAAACGTTTAAACTCAATAGTCAAATGAATATGCAGAACAAAGTCACGATTTGAAGGTAGTGTTAATTCTCAATAACAATGCGAGAAAACTTCGGTTGTTCGGTTTCAATACTTTTGAATGAAATTAGGATTTAACTGACTCAGAATAACCAATTTAACTGCTATATGTTGACCAAGTTTTGTTTTGATTTTTGTTAGTGAGGAACAAATGAGACACAATAGGAGCGCAGCTTTGCAAGTTTGTTTCCAAGGATCTCAGGATTGATTGTGGCCGACCATTCTTCCATACGGTTGTCTTTAATATAAAATTTAACAGCAAATACTATATTCTTCATCTCAACTCCCAGGCACACTTACACATTTGTACGCAGCTTGTTACTCCTTCAGCGAAAAAATAACAATTGCAGGATACCTCAGCCATACTTTTTCATACGTCCACCGTCGCGACCGCCCAGAGGCCACTGGGCTCAACCATTTTCTTATTTTCCGTTTATGCACGTTTTTCACACCTTTGTTGTTAGCCGAAAAACACTAGACATTTTTTCGTGGTGCAACACTTCCCTAGGAATCAGCCTTTCGATGTCGGTGGAGTCGCACGGAGTCACACTCGTCGTTGGGCCATACACTTTTGGGATTCAATTTTACGGTATCTCGGGCACAAAACAAATGTAGCTCGACCACCCTGAACAGGTACCACACTTCACTCGAGTGCGGGTGGATTAGATTTTCACGTCACTTCACGGCAGAGCTCTGGCCAAATGAGGTGGACACACGCACCCACACATACACACAAACACACAGCAATACACAGGCACATTAGACCGTCGAAGACTCCCGCGATTAAAGGCTTAATGGTGGCTTTCTTAGACGGAAGACAACGCGAAAGATTGTGTTTCTTTTTTTCCCCGATCTGCGACTATCACCGGTTTAGTAAGCGCATTTTATCGCTTTGTTGCAACATTCGCGAACCACCGACGCACGGGATTATCCCTTCATTTTGGTCACACTGAATTTGGATTCTCGGTGTTTCGAAGTTCACCCCGCAAAACTCTGTCCTCCTGCGTAGCCTACTTTGCTCGCGATTTGCGGGGATTTGTACTGGGATCAAGTTTGATTAAAACAACTGAACAGGAGGATTTAAAAAAAAACTGCCTGTCAAGCAAGCCAGCGTACCGCTCTGACTCACTGTTCCTTTCGTCACGGACGACAATTCTCGACTATGGCAAACGGCGAAATAATCGAACGCCAATGCCCCAGCAACGTGCGGATGTGCGCTCCTGAATGCGGTGCTCTCGATGGCGTACCGCGAGATGCTCTTTTCACTCCCAGAGAGCCCGCGAGTTCCGAGAAAGAAAATCGACGCCACGAGGCGCCCGGGTGAGAAAATCTCAACCCACCAGCGGTTCGGGTGATTTTTCATTTCATTCCGTTTTTCTCACTCTCGTTGGGGCATCGATTCGGTGTACAAGGTATTCGGATAAGAAGTAAAGCACTGAAATCGTTCTTTAGTGTACTTTATATCTAACTTACAGCCTTTTTCTATGGATAGAGCAATCCTAAACGCGTTGATCGCCTATGTAAACTCCGGTCTTCGATCTTGCAACCTGAATATGCTATCCTGAATCCCATTATCGTTCTTTTAAACTTCGTTGCTTATTCTTTCAACTTGAATACACGATCCTTAAACTTCATTAACGTCTTGTCAGATTGGAGGCCGGTTTGTTTTGGTTTTCATCGATGTATATTGTGTACACTTCATATATAGTCACCCATTTGAAAAAGACGTTACTGTTCACAAATAACACACGCGCTGTGAAACCAAAGATTAATCAATTCTATTCAATATCTGTAATGGAAATGGAATAATGTTTGATTACTAGCGAAAAAACAATCATAGGAGGGACGGTAGTAACGTAAATGCAAGATTTACAGCCTTTTTCTATGGATAGAGCAATCCTAAACGCGTTGATCGCCTATGTAAACTCCGGTCTTCGATCTTGCAACCTGAATATGCTATCCTGAATCCCATTATCGTTCTTTTAAACTTCGTTGCTTATCCTTTCAACTTGAATACACGATCCTTAAACTTCATTAACGTCTTGTCAGATTGGAGGCCGGTTTGTTGTGGTTTTCATCGATGTATATTGTGTACACTTCATATATAGTCACCCATTTGAAAAAGACGTTACTGTTCACAAATAACACACGCGCTGTGAAACCAAAGATTAATCAATTCTATTCAATATCTGTAATGGAAATGGAATAATGTTTGATTACTAGCGAAAAAACAATCATAGGAGGGACGGTAGTAACGTAAATGCAAGACTTATTCTTACCAATCTAGTAAGCTTTGATGTGTTGTGGTAAAGGTTGCAAGTGAGGATTTTAGATTCGGTGATGAACAAGCTCGGCGAAAGAGAAACAGGATCAATTTGTCCACTGTGGAGCAGTTGGCCTCTTCTGCTCTTTGAAGCTGGATAGGTAGTGCTGGCGTTGGAGATACTGACCCGCTGTGTGCATATGTGATAACAAGCATGGAGCAGGCTCAAGACGGCACCTGATGAAATGAACGATACATTCGTCAAACCTACCGTTTTCTGAATCAGAATCAAGCAAGCAGATCATTATGAAGTAAACACCATTGCACCACCAAAGGTAGTTCGGGCCGTCATTGTTCGAAGACGAGTCCAAGAAAGCTCACCGCCAAGAGCTCGCAAAACCATCATGAGGAGCACATCGGTTTGATTTCGTTTCAATTTATGAAGCAGTACAACCAACACTGAAATGTTGCATACTAGACAAATAATCTTCCACGATCTAGATTCAAAACGTTTTCGGAGGAACGGTGCATCTTTAACAATTCTAATGTATTGTTTACTTGTTCCATTACATGTTGTATTCTGTCTCTGGCATGCGATTGAACAAACACCGTTGTTTATTGCTATTAGCTTTTTATTTGTTTTTATGTGATACTCAATGTTGTAATGAGCCAAGTTGAATTAAACGCAACTGTAAGATTGAACTTAGCTTTAGTCGTAAATTTGTTCTTCTCTAAGGCATCGAGTAATATATTGCTGCATGTTATTAACATATCCTTCGCAGTCTTCTCTCGTTATATGTTGTCTAACGTTTTCTACAGCCTCGATCAAGCCAGCTTCGTTTTGCATATTAGCTCTTCTCACAAAATTTTTCCAAATTACTAAACAAATTTTCGATTGTATTGAGAAATGGAGAGTACGCGGGTAAATACATGACTTGGTCACTTTCTTCAATTGCCTCTCGTACTTCCATCGAACGATGAAAAGCTACGTTATCCATAACCATCACCGATCTTGTGATGTTTTCGTTTCTTTATTTTTCATTATCCTGACATTCTATTGAGTAACGGATCTAGTTGGGTAAACGTGCAATGATCTTCAAACCGATATTCACAGGCAACGGGAAATGTTAACATTTAGATCCATCATTCTAGGCTTCGCGTTTGGACGAATACACTTGTTACGATTTCAGAATTTAAAAGCATGAGATTTAAGATTCGATCAATGATGTCATAAATTGAAACGAAATCAAACCGATGTGCTCCTCATGATGGTTTTGCGAGCTCTTGGCGGTGAGCTTTCTTTCGAACAATGACGGCCCGAACTACCTTTGGTGGTGCAATGGTGTTTACTTCATAATGATCTGCTTGCTTGATTCTGATTCAGAAAACGGTAGGTTTGACGAATGTATCGTTCATTTCATCAGGTGCCGTCTTGAGCCTGCTCCATGCTTGTTATCACATATGCACACAGCGGGTCAGTATCTCCAACGCCAGCACTACCTATCCAGCTTCAAAGAGCAGAAGAGGCCAACTGCTCCTCAGTGGACAAATTGATCCTGTTTCTCTTTCGCCGAGCTTGTTCATCACCGAATCTAAAATCCTCACTTGCAACCTTTACCACAACACATCAAAGCTTACTAGATTGGTAAGAATAAGTCTTGCATTTACGTTACTACCGTCCCTCCTATGATTGTTTTTTCGCTAGTAATCAAACATTATTCCATTTCCATTACAGATATTGAATAGAATTGATTAATCTTTGGTTTCACAGCGCGTGTGTTATTTGTGAACAGTAACGTCTTTTTCAAATGGGTGACTATATATGAAGTGTACACAATATACATCGATGAAAACCAAAACAAACCGGCCTCCAATCTGACAAGACGTTAATGAAGTTTAAGGATCGTGTATTCAAGTTGAAAGAATAAGCAACGAAGTTTAAAAGAACGATAATGGGATTCAGGATAGCATATTCAGGTTGCAAGATCGAAGACCGGAGTTTACATAGGCGATCAACGCGTTTAGGATTGCTCTATCCATAGAAAAAGGCTGTATCATTTATTATTTTCAACCAATTGCTAACATAAAAATTCGGAAGTATCTTATATTCCCTTACACAATGGAGAAAAGGTCTGAGAAGTACACGTGCATACTTAAACTTGCTTCAGTCTGTTTTAAGATATATTAAAGATTCGTTCTTTAGCTCAGTGTTTTTCCTTAAACTCTGTAAAATAAACGTTAACAATCTAGGGTTAAAGCTAGACGCAGCCCAAACCAAATGGCACCTTCTAACAAACTTTGCTCGACAACTCATATTTCGATCCGTTTGATAACTTCGTGTTTCAAACAGCAAACTAATTAATTGCCGAGTTTTAATCAAACAAACAAACAAACAAATAATATCGCAGAGTTCGTTTCGTTTAACTGTTCCTTCGTTAAGGCACTTACGTGACAAATTCGTCATTGATACCGAGCCGCGTTGGCATTTTAATCTCAACTCCTAACGCTATGGAAGTTATAAAGCGTTTGTCTTTTCAATAGACATAATAATAAGGTTACTCACTACTTTAAAATAATATAGTACGCCTTAGCTGCACCTGAGTAACGTTCTTTTCTTTGTGTACAAGTGCAGTTCTGGCATAGTTTTGTGTTTTGGCACGCTTCTTTAGTATTGTATTTCTTCACTTTAAGCGTATTTTATGTAAGCGCGGCAAACATAGCGAGAATATGAACTTATCCTGTATTTGTATTCGAATAAAACGAACACATTGTTGTGTTAAGTGAACACATTGTAGTGTTTTAATGCACGGTAACTTAATGGAAAAGTAGGAAAAATTTCGAAACTTAAAACGCACATTTCGTTACTTTCTTCTTTTGAAGAAAATACTTATCGGTCTTTTAGGAATAAAAACAAACGTACATCGTTCAGGTTTCATCCTGTAGGAGCGAAATAGTTATACACCCGATGAGTGTGACGACTTCGAACTTTTTGATGGTTCACTTTTTGGCATCAAACGCTGTGAAACTCTGAGTATTTCCGCCTGCATGTCGTCACTTATGAGATGCATATACAACTGACGCTTTTCGGCATCTTCTAGCACAGACCTCCACACCGGCTGGTGCTGCAAAAGAAACAAGATCATAACGTGTAAGGACTAGCGATTAAACGGCCGGCAGTAAGGAACTTACCCTAAGGCAGGAGAAATTGCCACACAAAACGAGACAGTATCGTGCGCGGGTCAGGGCGACGTTAATTCGTTCGGCCGAATTGAGAAAGCCGGTCCCGTTCGAGCGGGCCAGAGACACGATCACCACATCGTACTCTTTGCCCTGCACCGAGTCGATGGAGTGCACCTGAACCTGCTTCAGCTTCCGCTGGTGCACCTGCTCCAAAAGTTCCGCCTTGTGCCGCTGGTACGGCGTAATGCAGGCGATGGTCGTCTCCTTGGGACAGTTTTTCACCACGTTCTTCAGTAGGCCAACGACGAAGTCAATTTCGTTTCGGTTATAAATCTCATGCTGAACCTGCGTCAGCTCCTGATCGTAGCTGAGGCTTACGACGAGGTATGGTTTAAGCGGGAACGGTTTCCGTGCGAGCGTCGTCGGAGCGGTTTTGAGCTGCCGCTTGTAGAAGTAAGCGTTTGGCCAGCGACAAATCTCTGGATGCATCCGATACTGTACGTTCAGCGTCCGGATGCGCTTTTCGCCACATGCACCCTGCAGACGGGAGAACAGTGACTGACGGAAACCGGCCTTGATGGACTCACGGTCCAATACGGTGGCGGGCAGCTGATTTATGTCACCGACCAGCACCAGCTTGGGCATGCCGTACATCAGTGGCAAAAGTGAGCATAACTCGGTGCACTGTGTGGCCTCATCGATGATGCAAACGTCGTACTTGTCGTCCGCAAAGTAAGTTGCTAGCGCGGTACAACTGCCTAGCGTGGTGCACACTATGGACGCTTGATCGATGATCCGCTTACGGTGTTTTATTTCCTCCTGATACCTTTTCTCCGAAGACATGGCCACCTTTCCCGTCGTCTGGCTGAGCTGCTCGTTCAGTCGCGCCCGCCGCTGGTAATACTCATCCAACTTACTTCGGTTTACATCGGGATTGCTCGCTAGTTCCTGTTCTAGCAGTGGGATTTTCTTGTCAAGCATCATGAGCTGCAATTGAGAATAAATCCCTTCTTTAGTAAATCCACTGAGCATATAGAAGTTGATGGTTTTGAACCGACGATGGAACTTACCTCGCTTCGATACGACTCACGCATATTGTTATTGGTTTCACTTCTAATCATCGATGCACATTCTGCATCTAAGCTTTGCTTAACTAGGTTGTCGAAAAAGATTGGAAGGCACTTTGGATCCACCTTGTCTCGTGTTCCTATACGCAACAACTTGTACTGATCATCAGGATCTAAAGGGGGAAAAAGGAAGGAACACATCGATATTATAAGAAACAACTAAACAATTACACTTGATGGTTCCTACCTATGCTCCGTTTCAGCGCCATCAGTCGTTTAGCGATCACGTCCACGGCGGTGTTGGACTGGGCACAGATGAGCACCTTCACCCGGTTTCGGCATGGCTCAAGCATAATCAGCTCGAGTGCCAGGTGACCGATGACACGCGATTTCCCCGTTCCCGGCGGTCCCTGGATGAGCGAGATGCTTGGATCGCCCCAGCGCGAACACTCGTCCAGCATCGACAGCACCACATCCAGCTGCACCTCGTTCAGCGATCCCGGTTTGATGCGCCCGACTATGGCATCACGTACCTCCGGCCGGTCGGCGAATGCTTTGCCCGGTTCCACCAGCACACCGTTGTGTTCCGCGGGCGACAGAACGTTCGGCAACAGACGCGAGTATTCGAGCATGTTGAGGGCCTTCACGTACCGTAGGTACGGCGAAATGGGCGTAATCGGACAGAAGCTAAACCGAGTGCCGGATCGTAAGTCTTTTAGCTCAGCGAGCGCCGCGTACATGACGACATCATACCACTGCCAATCGCCACCCACCGTTGGCGGTGCGCCTGGCTTTTTGGAGACAGTTCCGGGACTACCACGGTGCCGGTTGCTGACGTATGCAAACAGACGGCACGTACGTTGCCGCTGTTGAGAAGCATAGAAGAGTATTCCTATTTCGGATCCCCACGGTTCTGGCCGGGATTTTGTTTTTATATGAGCTGTGGAAGTGAACAGAGATATGCATATTACGTATTGTTTGCGCATTTTTAAGAAGTTGGGGCGAAAACTATGATTAGGAGACACCAAAATGCTTAATAAATAAGCTAAATACCGCAAAGCAGAAAATAGCATAAAATTAAAAGTGATTTTGTTACTCAAAATATGAGGATTGAAACAAGTATCTTTAAAAAAATATTTGATTTCATTAAGCGTGGAACATTTATAAGCTTACGATACTTTTCCATTGTGAAAATTGGCCCCAGGCAAACGTTGGGAATTAATCCCCGCATACAGTTCCATTTACCTTTACACGTGATTTGACACATTTCGTGTGGGATCTCTTGTGCGTGGACATCCACCAGCTCGGTCAACGGTAGCTTCGTCTTGATGCTGGAATACCGCGCTCGAACATCTTGCCACAGCTCGCGCATCATAATGAGGTGGAGCGTCTCCTGGAACGATTTTAACTCCGGGAACGTCTCCACAATCTGCGGCAGCATGCTGTGTTCGCCAAATGGTCCATCGATGACCGCACTGGACTCGAGCCACTCGACACGCCACCGCAGTATGTCCGACAGCACGGCCATTTCTTGGTGGCGCAGTATTTCCGCGAGATTTTTCGGTAATTCCACGCCTGAACAGTCCACCAGGTACCGGGGCACGACAATCGTTGTGGGTGATTCTACAAATTTGACACTTTTCGATGATTTATTCATCCGCCCGGTTGAATGTTTTAAAATGCCCTTTGTTGGACGGGTTTTAGCTGGCTTATGCGATGACGATAGTGACGGTGACGGTTTAGAGGGAGGTCCTTTCGGGGTTGGTTGTGCACTGCTCTTTATTGAAGACGATGATGGTGGTTTCGGTGGTGGTTTCAATGGTGGTTTCGTTGGTGGCGGGGCCATCGAAATTGATCGTGCAGGATTGTTTGTTGCCGACGTCGTTGGTTTCAGCTGTGGCTCCGTTGGGTTCTTTTTCGCGACCTTCGACGGGACCGGTGGAGGTTCAATCACGGTGATGGAGCCGCGTCTCGGTGGCATGGTGACAACACGCCCAGCAGCATTGGCCGGCACGGGGCGCCCTACATTACTGAGGCGCTCCATGCTCTTAAAAGTCAGCTTTGCTGGACGCATGGCATAGGCATCGGGAATTTCTTCCTCAATGGTCGTACTTCGCATCGCGTCCAGCGTGGTTGACTGCGTGCAAACGATATCTTCCCCATCGGTGGGACGCGACCGTGGCACCGGTTTCGGCAGCACGGGCGTTGTCAAGAAGACACCACGATTATTCTCCGTGTACTTGACGCGCGGTTTTGTTGAGCCAGTTTTCGTCTGCTCAACAGTAGGCGCCGAATATTGTTTCTCATTTACCGCGACTTGCTTTAACCGGTTGGATCTTTCCTCTTTTTTCCAAGCATCGATTGGTTTTGCTGCGGCTTTTACCGGACATCGATCCGAAACTGAGGGAGAAGAAGGTAATATAAATCGTTCCTTTTAAAAGAAATTCTTTAAATATCATGGAAAACCGAACCACTTACCACTGCAACGGCGCTTTAGCTTCTTTTTAATAATGCTGTCAAATTCCGAAATAGAAATGGATGCTCGGCGTTTCGGCATAGCCTTCGCTGGAGAACCTTTTTCTTTGGTTGGCACCGGTACAGGGTTTTCAAAAATATTGAAATCCATTACCGATGCTCTACGCTTTGGCCACGCCGGCTTCTGAGAACGCTCCCCGCCAAAGCTCTCTGTAGTACGGTTTGATGACGTCGCGTCGGAACGTGATGTGCTGGGACCCTGGTCATAGTAAACTGGACTTTCCGGTGCAGCTGCTTTAACAGCAGCAGTTGATGCTCGCCCAGCGTCCATCGCTATGCCTATTTCGAAATCAGCTGCTTCTGGAGCAGCGATTGATTCCTTGTCCGCGTCTATGTTTTCGTCTCGATCCGGAGAAACTACTTTACAAGTAGCAGTCGATACCTTGCCGGCGTCTATCTTGACGTCTCCTTTACCCAACTTCAGCTTCCACCGGTTGTAATTATGTTCTTCATCGGTCTGATCAAACAACGCTTCGTCCGATAATTCCTCGATGCGCTCCTCTTCCTCCTCGAGTTGTTCACTCAGTTCGATTACTTCGTGTTTAATGCTCCCAAAAATTGACTGCGTATATGGCTCCACATCGTCTTCGTCCGATGGCTGGTCTTTGGCTGTGTGATCATCGTTCCGTGCCGCGTGGATCATTTGATCGTACTCTTGTTCCCAATCTGAGCAATCTCCTAACTTGTTCAGCTGGTCTTCTGGTATTGCTACCAGACCCCCGGCGTCTTCCCAGTCTGCAATCATTGATGTTGCTGAAGGAAGAGCAGCCGCAGGTGCTACAGTTTGCTGCTCAATCTCTTCCTCTCGAGACGTCGAGTTGACCGGTACGTTTTCCACGACCTCTGGGCTATCCTCCTCGTCGTCACTGATGACGATTAGGTTCTCCGCTACCGGAGTCCTGCAGACACGGTAGAAAAGAACCTGGGGGCTCATTTTGTAGAATTCGTCCGTATCATTGTTGTGCGTTCCGATACCGATCAAATCTCCCTCCCTCAACACCATACTGCCGGGTCGCCTCGACGATAATCTTATATTCCGCACGTAGGTACCACCGGAAGACTGTAGAAAAAGAGAGACATGAGATTTTCCTGTTCCTCACACGAACTCTGTTCGCACATACAAATCTGTCGATGATTGTTGGCTCGCCGTGAGTGTATTCCAGAATGCAGTGTTTTCGGGATACATGCAAGAATTCGGACGAAGGAATCTTAATGCAAGAGTTGGGATTATCCCGTCCAATCTCGATGCATCCATTTCTAGGAATTGTAATAGTTTTGAACTCGTTCTGGAACAGCCGATGTAAAAACCACCCAGAACTGTCGTCCCTGTAAAACGTTAACCATTAAACACAACGAATTCAACAGCAGAGCTAAACCCCAACTCCCACAACTTACATTTTGCTCTATATTTCTACCAAAACACATTAACTTTTCTTGATAGCACGTTCAAAAACACTAGTAAACCAATAACCACTTGCTGCTTGAATCAAACAACGGTTTGGATTCAGCGGAATGCCAAGCAGAAGTGTACTGTTCCACTGACAGAGGCGTCTTTGCAGTTTTGAGTTGTCAAATGGCGGCTCGCAAAGAAAAACGGGCTGAGGCAGCAGTTTATGTTTCCAGGTCATGAAATTCGCTATTCTTTTTCAATACATCTAAAAGGAGTTTTGTGAAAAAATTATTTTTGGTAAAAAAAACACAACCACGTACTCTATTGCATTTAATCCAGCGCTTTAATTCACTGTTCAGTACGGTCAGCCAGGCGACTGAAGTGAAATGTTTTCAGATCAAAACATGCCGGCCTTCAAACGAGAAAAATAATCCAAGCAGCCGGCAATGACATAACGATTGTTTACGAATTGTTGCGGAAAAAGCGAGTGCTTCTACAGGTACTGTAACTTGCACTTAATATTTTAGAAAATCACAAATAGAAGTAAATTTTATTTAAAGTAATTCACGTACCTTGTTTTCCTGTGTCTTTCTACCACAGTCATGTGGAATCTAGTAGCCCGTATACGTTCGGTGTGCTCCGTAACCCTCTCCAAACCCGTGGAGATGCTGTCGCTTGTACGACCGACTGCTTGTTCGTCGTTCCATTCTCTGTCCCAACCGAGACAACCGGCACCACTGGCCAACCAGTGTTCAACGCCTGCGATAGCGGCACCAAAGTTTCTGCAACCGATAGCGATCCCACTATTGCAACACGCCTGCGGCTTTAAAGTAAAAGGACGGCTGAAGAGACGGTGCAAAGATTGCTACTTCGTAATGCGCCAGGAGCGGCTTTATGTGATTTGTAAAACACATCCACGCCATAAGCAGATGTCGATGAAGAAGCACGATCGTAATACGTGGATACTGACCGATGCGACACAAAGTAAAATTAGAGCCTGGTAGTTGGCAATGTATCATTGGGTGTAAGCCACATAAATATAGTTACTTATTGGAACAACAATATCATGTTTAGTATACGTTATTCTCGCTGGTACAACAAATGCAAAGCAACTTCGAAATGTATCCATATTCACTTCATAAATTCAGTTGAATATCAAAATTCAAACTCAGTAGGTTATTCGTTCTATAGAAACGGCATTTTAACAATGTCTATGAGTATTGGAAACAGTTCGGTACGAATCTGGAAACATTAAACAATACGACGTATGCTGATATTTTTTTTATAATCTTTATTGATATCCAATAGACTCATAGTTTCACGGTCATATACATACCCTTACACGTCGGAAAGCGATCTGTAGCTATTACTTTACGTCTTAAAATTTCGTGTTTCATTCTGTTTTTTTGTTGCGTTACAATTATCATATACAGTTTAAAAGTGCAACTGCTTGACCGTGATGGGAAAGCAACGTACTGATGGGATGCCAATCCGCGATGCAGAGGCAATACAAAGGTGTTTACAATTGTTGAAACAAACCGACCACTGCAGCGGGGATAAAATAACTTAGGATAGAATAATTCGGGAGCTTCTTTATCGCTGCGCTACGTCTCTAGATGAGTGCCACAATTGGACGATATTCAAAATTTGAATTCCTTTGCATACTATGTACAGTCGGATTTGTTCGTTCTAGTTTTAAATAAGTTTTAATTGAATGGAGTATCTCGAGTAATGCTGCGATTACTTAGGATTGGGACGCGTTGGGATCCTGCAGAAAAGCACCCGTTTCTGAAACTAATCCGAGTCACGATCGCTATCGGATCCACTGTTTGATCCTTCGCGATCGCTGTCCTTATCGCTTCCGCCCTTGTCGGACTGATCGTCGCGATCGCTCTCCTTGTCCGACTCGTTGTCGCTACGATCGGACCCGCGGTCCGAGCCACGATCCGAGCCACGCTCCGAGCCCTGTTCGGAACCACCGTCCGATCCTCGGTCCGAACTGCGGCGATCCTCTTTTTCTTCCTCCCGATCGGACTCCTCTTCGTCCTTCATGGATGAGCCGTTGCTCTTGCTGATTTTCGCTTGACCCTCTTCCATCGGCGTGTGGGTGCCAGCATTCTGAGAATCCTCATTCAGCGGCTGCTCGGACAGCAGCATCTTCGGGGACTTTTTGTCGTCCTCCTCGTCCTTGTCCGAATCGCGCGGACTTTCCTTACCAGAGTCGACATCTCTCGGGCTGTCCTTGCCACTGTCACGGGGCGTGTTCCTACCCGAGCCACCCTTGTCCGAACCCTTCTCGCTCTCCGTTTCCTTCTCCTCCTTGATGCTGCCCGTCTCCTCCTCGTCGTCATCATCGTCGATCATCCGATTGCGGCCACCGCGGCTGTTAGATGAAGATTTTTCCTTGTCCGAGCCATCCTTAGAGTCGCTGTTTACCTTGTTGAGCTTGCTGAGTTTCGTTGTGGCCAGATAACCGCCGACCGGCTTCTTCTTTTTGCTTTCATCACGCTCCTTTACCGCTTTCGATAGAGCCGCTATCTCCAGCAGCTGCGCCTTCAGCTTCTTGTTGAGCACGTCCAGCTTGAACTCGTAATTCTTCTCCATATCCTTGTACTTCTTCATCAGCTCCTGCTCGAGGTGAAAGTGTTTGCCCTTCCACGCGCTGATCTCCTTTTCCTTCTCCAGTATGATGCTATCCTTCTGTTTCAACTTTCGCTGCAAGGTGGCAATCGATTCCTTCAGCTGTGTCATCGCGATCACGTGGTCCGAACTGTGCGGATCGACGTAACCACCCCCACCGCCACCACTCCCACTGCTATTGGCGCTCTTCATCACCATCTTGTCCGCAGGCATATCCGGTATCATTTTACCCGTATCGGGGCGATGTTTCTTGCTGGACGATGAATGACGCCCATTATCGGTCCGTCCACCATTGCCACCGCCACCGGACCCCGGACCGCCGCTATCAATTCGATCCATACCGCCGCTTCCTGTAGGGCCACCTCCACCGCCGCCTCCCGGGCCGCCCATCGGACCAAGGCTCATGTTCAAATCGCCAAGCGGCGGTAAGCTGGACATTCCGAGGCCAGGAAGATTCATTCCACCGCCACCACTGTTGCCATGTCCACCGCCGCTACCCTTCTCGCGGTCATGCATACGCTCGCGGCGATCCCCACCGCCACCCGTGGTGCCGCTGCTTCCGAGCGGTGGAGGAAAAGATCCTTCGGCTGCACGCTTTTTCGCACGCCTTCGCTCGTTCTCTACCTGACGGGCCTTGGTGAGAGCCCGCTTGTACGACAACGTGCATAGCCAACAAAGCAATTTGCCATCGACCTAGTGGAGAAGAAAAAGGAGAAAATTAAAACTACCTGTTAGAAATCCCTTAATAAAATGCTATATGATAGCAGTGGGAGACCGAGTGGCCTTCCAAATTGCGTAATGGTTTTCGTTTTGCTTCTTTACATTAAAGGGTTAATAGTTTTTTCATTTGTGCACGAAGATATTAAGATAATATCGTACGAAAGGCTCTCAGGTGTCGTTGGAAATCGAACCCAGTGTTTAAAGGTAGTGTCCTAACTGGGGTTCATGACACCGCAAAAATAATAAGGTGTTTTAAAATTGCATTCCAATTTGCCAATGACTGAATTTTGCAATGAAGGAAAATATCTTGCTGTTATCGTGATTGCTTTGTTCAGTAGATAACATTTTCGGTCGAACGCTCATTACCGATCCAATGGGTTCCAGTTATTATAAAGCCCGGAAAATTGAGCAAAATTATCGCCCGAAAGTCGGTGGCAAAATGCAATAAAAAAAAGTATCGTTGGATTATGACGCAAACATAGATTAAAAAAATGGAAAAAAAGGAATAGGAATAGAATTAGATGGACGATAGACTCTTGACATGACCAATATCTCTGTGATCGCGACGAACTTGTGCTCTAACTAAAAATTATATAATTCAAAATATTGCAATTGCAACATGTATCCTTTTACAGGTTAGTTTAACTGCCTTGCTTTTGCAATCCTACAAATCCTGCTTTTGCAATCCTGTTCGAACGACAAATGTTAATAGCTTGTATGATAAAGGGCTGTAATTATGTTTTAACCTGAACTGAACTCGGTAGCTGTTGTTCACATCTAAATTTCGCCAAGCTAACTATCATTATGTTCTTTTTTATAATTGAAAATGCTGATATGAATGAATGAATTTCACTTGTCCATCCTACGGTTTTCTGGTCAAACATAAACTCTACGATAGCGCAATTTAACTGTATTAATAAATCTTTCGTTCATCAACTGAAAGTTTTCTAATTAATTTGCTACATACAGCAAAATATACGCATGAACTTTTTAAGCTTTTGTTTGTGTTAAACTCAATACATATTCCTTATAAATCGTTCACGCTACATCTATTTGAACTTTCATCGCAATCTAATATTCATATGCCTTCAAACCATCTGCCTTTTAACACTTTGTTGAGCCACGAATGTGTCCGTTTGCCCATCGCCAACGTGCAGTAAAAGAACAACAAAGATCTTCATGACCCGTCAACAAAGTGTTATCCTGATATTGATCACCTTATAGCTTGTTATATAATTATTAAAGCTCTTCTTTTCTAACTATAACTTATATACAAGATCATCAGATTACAACATCTCAAATCATTGGTATCGGTACGCTGAAATGCCTTTCTATATCTGCTATAGCCTATTGAGTCAAGCGCCGTCGATTCAGCCGTAGGCGTTGGATCATATAGTGTCGTTGTGGTCAAGGATTTCCGCATGCTGTGTGCCACTGTAACTGAATTTCCGCACGTAGAACGCGTGCATCTTGCGTGCGTGCATGGGTTCGGTTCGTTTTGACTGAACTGTGTAGTTGTACGTGTGCGCGGCCTCGACCTGTGCGCGGCCTCGAACGGTCTCTGCGAGACCTCCATCCACCGTGAACGATCAGAAGGCTTCCTCGCGCGTTCTGCTTGAGCGTTGAAACGCGGGATGCAATTCTAACCTTATAATCGGGCCTGTTAAAGGCACACCGCTGTTTGCACTGATCGCACGTGACTGCTGGTCCATACTTTGACTCGGAGTTTGTACACCTAATCGGGGGATGGTACAAATATGTTTGCGTCATAATCAAACGATTTTTTTCAAAGGATATATAAGGAAGATTGTTCTGTTGGCTTTTTTTGTTCTTAGGTCTTCGTACAATAGGCAACGAATGGAATGATGTGCCATCCTGCAGATGGGTAGTAGTTGATTTAGTGTAAAATTGGTTTAAAAAAAACAGGGCGAACTCTTGTTAGCATAGGGCTTGCGGGAAAGGAATACTGTTAAACTTTTTTGGTAATTTAATTCGTTTAAAAAATGTAAGGGTAATAGATTCTGCAATGAATTTTAACACGACTTAATTGTTGCTAGTATAGTTGAAATATTCTGGAAACAAATCAATTACTGTCGACTTGACTTAATTGAATTGGTTCCCCATTAAACGATACTGCATAAATATTGGGTAATCATTGGGTTTAGTTGCAAATTTAAAAACCTTTAATTAATTTCATGCAAACATTCCTGAGAAGTATTTTAAGCTTAATCCTTCTGGTTTAAATGGGATTAAGTCTTTTGGGGGAAAACCCTGTATAAACCGTTATTTAACTGAGTCAGCCCAAAAGTTTTGGTAAACACTACTCCGTGAACTGCAGGATGCGGCACAAACGGCAAATGATGCACGGAAATGGGATTGGAAGGTTGGAAGGACGATGTTTGAAACAAAGAAAGAAAAAAGCAACCAAGAACGCATCGAACAACGCGATCTTTCAACACAAACCTTTGGCATTTGGATCCGATGAACGCGGCTATGACGCTGCATAACTCGCAGGCGCTCGGCTTTCCGTACTGTTTGACGTTCGCTTCGCACTTTCGGCAGATCGCTGACGTGCTACCCTTGGTCGTTTGCTGGAACTCCGAGCGGCAATAAGTGCACTTCACCACTGGAAACGATCCCCGACAATCCTAGGCGACGCGGCCACAATGAAGCGGGGAGAAAAAGGGAAAAGAATCATGATTAGTTTCGTCGAATCCGATGCCATTTTGACAACGCATAATGCTGATCGGGTGATCACGTAGCTAATGGGGTTTTCGCAACTGCACGGCATTTTTCACGGTCACAATGAACTTTCGTCCTGAATTCTTATTCACACGCGCATACATACACACGCGCTCATACGCGCAGCGTTCTGTCCATTGCATGGAACTGGGTCAACAATTTTCAATAACGATAGCGTTTTTTCATGAAAGCTAAGCACTTTTCACGCCAGAGTACGAGTCTCACAAAACGACTGCAGGAAGGGAAGATGCCTGTCGCTAAGCGCAGATTGCCAATTGGCTCTACGTCCCGTTCCAGCGTCTTTTCCACTTTCACGCACTTGGATTTTTCTCTTTAGGCAATGGACCGCAGATAGGACTTCCGATAGAACGAAGATCTTCGCATTTGACATTGCAATTGGCTACAAAGACGAATATTTACCTTGCAAAGCTGCTGGCCCGGAGACAATTCCTCGAAAGGATGGCGTGAGAAGCATTTGGAGCAAGCGAACAGCATCACGGTACCGCTCATCATTTTGGCGCTGGTTAAAACAACAAACTCGCACGATACGACACAATATACGAGACACCAACAATAATTGCGCTGTTTGCAGATTTGTTTGTCCCTCGGTACAAGCAAGATGCTGCTAACTAGTTCGTCTTTTTTCCACCGTTTGTCGTCACGACACAGCTGCAAGCTACAACGAACGCGTTCTTTCGACTAGTGTTGGCAGAATCGAGATTCGAAAGACTCGAAGACTCGATCCCTTAAGGGATTCTATAGATTCGAATCCCATTTGAAGGACTCTAAAGATTTGATTTGATTGTGATTCGAATAAAGGGCATAGTTTGCAAGCAAAATTAGGTAAAAGTTGGAGCATTTTTGCGAAGCTACAGCTATTATTGTTGAAAATACACAAACTACGCCTCGCATCCACAGAATTTGTTTTAATATTCGGGTAAAACGCGATCAAATGAACGTTGAACTTTGTTTACGTTTTGACAAGATTTCACATACAATAATAGGTTATGAAACCCCAGATTCTTTTAGCTAGATTAGGCCAGGGAGTAACACGATTACACCAGCAATTACGTTTCATTTACCGTACCCTGAAGAAACAAGAATCACTGTGCTCGTTTCCATACGCTATGATATGATTTGCATGATAAACAGGACTACTTACAGCAGTGAAGCTCACATCGGAAAAGTGTAGCATGTTTCAACTACGCAAGAAACGAGTTATCAGTATTGATCCGATTAGGTTTTAAATTAGGATAACCGATTTCCAGACCGCCATTTGATTTTTGACCACCACGACTGTTTGACGAATTGGGATTCTGATTTCGTAATTCGAGAGTGAGTGCGAGAGTAGAGATTCGATATCCCCATCACAAACGGCTCACCAATTCTTTTCACCAGGATGAGTTATGCAGATTGAATCAACGGTTTGAAACATCAAGTTATTGGTTTGCAGAAGTTTATTTCTTTCGGAAAGATAAAAAAACAAACACACAAACTTGGGGGACTCTTAACGTATTATCTTATTAAAGAATCGCTTTCGTCCTGAAACATCTGCAACTGTATCACGACTTTGGCCGACGATTCATGCTAGCCTACACAACGCTAGGACCAACGGTTTGAATGAAAAGGACGAAGTAGAGGCGTATGAAATGTAGAATACTGGTTGAATTGCATGCTCAATTTCTAATAATTTGTTTCGTTTCGGTAATTTTTCTAGTCGTGTGTTTTGTCGGGAAGCACGCCTCCTTCTGGAGATGAAGGAAAAGATCAGTCTACAAAAACGAAAACGTTAAATGCATAACATACTGCTGATGCTGGTATAATATATTGCTTTTGACTTGCGCTTTTATAACGATGGAGGAAAGGTTGCTTTAACTCAATTGGTACGGTACATTTTGCAACATGGTTTTAATAATTTTAAAATATTTGGTGTAAAAAGAAGCAATTTAAAGGATGACCGAAAACAACTTTAGAATCATTCTGTGATTACAGTACGTTTCGAAATGATACGTAGAAAAAGAAATAATATGTACGTGCGAAATGCGCAAATGGCACGCTAGCCATAACCAGTGTGTGTTAGGTTCAATGAATTTGGGAAATAATGTGCTAAATTAGAGACCGCTAGTCCTTCGATTAGTTTGTTCATTTTAAACCCAATCCGGTCGCTTCCATTTCTGAGTCCATCGAGGATGGACACAATTTGCTCTATCAGGTTCGTTGCTTACGTTGAACGCGACTATGTCATGGTGCCGAACACGGGATTGTGGCGGCATATGCCCGGGCCGTACTCTTCGTAGGCGGCCTTCGTGTGACACACTTGGTAAAATTCGGGCTAGGAAAAAGAAGGAATATAAATTTTAATCCATTTCCTTTCCAATAACCCTTGGTGCATTTGATGTCTTACCGTTGAGGCAAGCATACTTCCTCCAAACCAGACGGCGTACCGCTGCATATGATGCGAGATCACCGAAACATCGATTGGTTTTGGCTGAAATGAAATCGAAGGAACCCAGTTCAATGAATGTAACAACAAATATTGGTAAGTTTGTTACCTTAATTCTTCCTTCGCTAAGATTTTCACTTATTCTTAGCCGGGCATCAACACTTCGTTTGATATCACGCTGCAGACGGCGCCCTGCAAGTAAAAGGAACCGTAACACGTATCTTGACCGTAAATCACCGGGTATTGGTTGCGTTTTTGTTTGACCGTGACTCACCGAAATCACGGAACATTGTCGATCCACCGCTCAGAACAATATTATTGTACAACGGTCGCCGGACATCGATTGGGCAGTTCTGAATGACCGTGTCCACAATCTCCGACAGCGGTGTCGTGAAGTCGGGGTTAGAAAACTCCGGGTGGAAGAAAATTTCCGGCCCCAAGAAACGCTCGTACCCGACATCGACACCGAACGGTTGCTTCGTAATTGCATTGATACCCTCGTAGTGGCGCATCCACTTGGCCGGTTCCGCGTCGTACTTGGCAAACTCCTTGGCAATGTCCGGGCAGATGTAGCTGTACCGCTCCTTGATCGCTTTGGCCGTCTCCAGGCTCTGCTCCGGCGGTATGCCCACCTCACGCTCGCGCAGCAAACTCTGGATGAACGAGGTAATGTTGCGGCCGGCAATCGGAATGTGTTTGATGCAGGAACCGATGACGTACCCTTCGGCCACCGGAATGACGTGCGTAACGCCATCACCGCTGTCCACGACGATACCGGTTAGGGTGCGCTCCTCGACTGGCCGCGAAGCCCAGCTGGCGGCAAGGGCCAGCACGGCCTGCACGGCAATGTACAGCCCGGGTACGTTGAACGTTTCGAACATAATTTCGGCAGTGTATTCACGATTTTCCGGCGTGTTCAGCGGCGGCTCTGTCAACAGGAAATGGTGGTCCTCCGGTTCCGCGCGAAGGTATTTGAAAATGCACTGTTCCAAAAACCGTTCCATCAGGTCCCAGTCTTCGACGAGCCCATGACGAACGGGATACTGGAAAGGGAACCACATACGTTGGTGTAAGTTATGTCAACAGGGGGGCATGAGGCCATGAGTCATCGTACCTTCACGGAGTATCCGGTGGCATCGAAAGCTTCGTCGCCGATGAAAAAGTCCAGGTCCTCCACTCCTTTGGTAACCCGGCGGGCACTCTGGTCGCCGACTTTGGCCGATTCTTTGATAGCAATTGCCGAAGGAATGATAAACTGCGGTTCCTTGTTTGCAGCGAAGCCGAGTTTTGTGTAGCTGCATGGGTGTGAGTGATGGGAAAGGAAGGGAGTAAGTGGAATTAGTCGAACGCGATAAGATAAAAAAGCCCACAATTTGGCCCCGCCGCTGGCAATTGCTCAACAATTTCGAGCGAGCTTTGCGAAACCAATCGGTCGTTTGGTGAATATCCAAATGTGAACAGAATTTGTACCAAATCAAACCAACGACCAGATTGTTTATTGTGCTGTGCCTCCCCCCTTTTGGAGCTACGAAGGGGTCCACGATGACACATACCCAGTTCCTACATCGATCACACAAGCTGGAAGCCGTCCGGTCATTTTTGGTTCTCTTTTCGATACTACCGCACAAACACGCAAACTGTACACTACACGACACTAGGATTTGTTGTTCAGCGACTTTTCGTTGCCGGAAACACCCGAACCGATCCGTTTGCTAGGCAATTTAGCCTGATAAAACACCAATTTTCGACAAAACAAAACCACACCTCACGCCTGTGCGCTGGTCTTGCGAGCAAATCAACTTTGATGCAGAGGTTTTCCGCCGCACTCTTCCCTTCCTCCGAAGGGGGGTCCGACAAATGACGCGACTGTGATGACAACATCATGTCAAAGCAATGCTCCTCCGTTTATGCTAGCTATTCGTATTCTTCCTTTGCATTTTATCGCTGAAATTAAAGTTAAATTGTACAAAAAGGAGAGGGAACATATTTTTAAACTTTTAAGAGAATGTGTGGAGGCAGGTTTACGAATTATTCTTCAAACAACATACATTTCTCCGTCTCATTTGCATTTGGAACATTTGAGCCGTCAATTTGGACCGAAACGGATGCCCATCATCAGCTGACAGAAATACTGCAAACACCATCGAATCTGCAGAAAGGTTGATTGACGCAGATTTCGTTTCGATTAAAATTACGTAAAATATAAATACAAACAGGACCTGCGTGGTATTTCGTTTCGTTGTTGGGCCAGTGGATAAGTGACTTAGGTGCTTAAAATGCTCAGGTGAATAACATCGGGGTTAACTAGCGAATGAACTGAATAGTGCCTTCACTTAGCTAATGGTTTTTCGTCTTCCAATCCGCAGGTTGGTTCTGAAAACGAGTCTCGCTGGCGGTGCTGTCTACTACAGCAAGGAGGAAGGTATCTGGAACGAAGACACCGAAAAGGTCTACGAGCGGTACGCGGCAGCACTCCAGCCGCACGTGCAGTCGGTGAAGCAACAAATTCCCCTGGATGTAGGTACCCAGCAAATGTGCCAAGAAGCATAGTCTCAAGAGTTTTCCTTAAACTTCTTCTAGATACCGGCACTTCCATCCAGCGGAGAACTGTGCTTCGTGACGAAACACTACTACAACGAGGGGGTTAAAAATACGATCAATTTCATCCACCGACTTCCCTGTTACGCCGGACAATGGGCGAAGAAGGGCTCGGATGCAATCAAACAGGCACTGGATGCTCCAGCGGCGCAGCCCGTCGAAGCTACACCAGCACCGGCTAAAAAGTAAATTATTTAATTGATAAAACTGTTAATGTATGTTGGTTACAAACAAATAAACAGCGAGAAATAAAAACAACATAGTCGTTGTCGCTAATGCCGAGCTAAGTAGTCTAAAATCGATGCAAACATTTCGGATAAGGACATAGTTTAACAGGACAACGAGCGTTTTTCAGACACAGTCATTTGTATATCTGGTTGTTTTTTTAATGAAATATGCGACAAAAAACAAATCTATTAAAGGTTGTATAAAAAGGGCTTAATGAATGTCCTACAACGTATAAGGACAAGGGATCGGTTAGAAACGAACAAACTGGCGAAGGCATAATCCCATCCGCTTAAAATGCCACTTTTCATCAAATCAGGATTTATCCATATTGATCCAAGCCATAGAAATATGAACACAGTTTTCGAGTGTTTTGTCGTAGCAATTTTTATCCTCCGACACGCGAAATGAGTTTTAGAATCTACAATCGAAACGCAAGTAAATGAACTTGCCGATAGGTGGCGCTAGCAAACATATTCTATTTTTAGATCTCCAAAGGACCTATCTGTAGAACCTCGGCGGCGGGGAGGGGATTTGCTTAACCGTTTTCAAACAAAATTAACTTTTCTGTTGTTAGATTAGAGCCCAAATTAAACGAAAGAAATTAAACATGTATCAGTACGGACGACGTTCGATGCTTTTGTCGAAGACGGAGAAGAACCCTAGGTGTTGGTTGTTACTTTAGCACCATCGGTAAAACGGCATGCTGCATCGTTATGCTTTCTCTTCCTTCGCATCGCCTTCCTCCTCGTCGCCGCTGTCGCCGGCAGCATCCTCCTCACCACCAGCAGCCGTGGCGGCTTCAGTGGCCGACTTCTTCTTCTTCTTCTTTTTCTTCTTCTTGTCCTTAACCGGCAGCCCGCCGGGGATGGCAGCGGAAGGATTCTTCGAATCAGCAAGCTTCAGATCCTCCGCAAGCAGCTTCTTCATGTCCTCATCCTGCACACTGTGTTCGCTTTCGTAGCACGTCGGGTCGAACGGATAGCCGGTCACGATTCGCAGCCCTTGGGGAAGGATCAGCACCGTGTATTTGAACTGAGCAACGTATTCATCTGGAAAATAAACAAACAATACGATTAGTTTAACCAGGAAATATAAAAGCACCAGGCTAAGTAACGCGGTACGCTAATTTCCTTTTTGTTGTGAAACTTAAATAGAAACTAAAAATAGTATGTTTGATTTAAATGATTGTTTGAAAACATGTGGATTGCTGTCCAACTCGTGTGTACCACTTTTGAAAATCACGTGTCTTATAGCAAACGAAGCAACTCTCCTTGCGTCCTTCCTGGCAAATCATTGTTTCACGTAGAAAAGACTGTACTTACTATGCTTCTCGTATAATACTTGAAAAGGTTCCACCAGCTTGTGCGTCACACACTCGTTGACGCCCATCTTGGCCTTGGCTTCCTCCTCGAAGTTGCGCAAATTGAAAGGCATCGGTCCGTACTTCCTTTTCACCTACGCGCCTCGTCGGTAATCGAGTTCATGAGATGTGATGAAAAAAAAATTAAAAGATTAGAAACATAAGAGGAAAAATAAAAAATCTCACACTTTCTTCTCCTTCCTTTCCTTTGTTGTGGTATTAGGAATTTACCCTCAGCTCTCATAATCTTTTACTACTCATTGGGCGGTAGCAGCTCAAGCTCATCAATATTGCAACAAAGGTAGCTGCACACCCTTATCCCAATCCCTTTGTGACTGGAGACGAAAGCATCAAGGACACTTTCGCCTCGCAAGGGAGGAGGAATGCAAATGTTTGACTACCTCTTTTGCAAAGAGATTCACTTTCACTAAAACCTTTCTCCCTCAAGCGCTTGGTTTTAATCATCGGGTAATAATAAGCACAAAGCAAATAGAAGGAAAGATGAAAGTGTATGGAGGAGGAGATCATGCACCATAACGTGGATTTGAACCCTGAACTTTGGATGCGCAAAGGGTATGACCGCGTTAACGATCGAACCAAATCGAAGCGCTTGAAAATGTCGTGTTGAAAGTAATGCAGATATACCTCGGCATAGAACGCACGGGACGCTTTCAGCTTAAGTAGATAGTTTTCCTCCGTCTTCTTGTAGATAGACACCCGAGTGTCGTGTTCCTTGCCAAGGCCCTCGCCGGTGCTGATGAGTACATCCATGGCGTACACCTCGTACTTCTCGAAGTCGCATTTCTCATGCTCTTTCTTCTGCGCAATCGTTGGATTCTGGATGATGGTCTTCTCGCCGTCGATTTTGAACTGTTTCAGCTGATGGCTCAGCATGCCCTCGATCGGTTTGCACTTGAAGTCGGCGGCAATTTTCTGCACCGCTTCCGTCACGGCGTAGTTGCCGGTGCCGTCCTTCAGGAGGCGCAGTGCGGCCTGGCTAGCGTGGTAAGCCGCCAGCACCACGTCCGCCGCTCTACCTTTGCACTTGTTCTCGGCCGTTGCACCGACGACGATCGTGTGCGCCGCAACCGCAATGAAACCGTCGATGTGGGCACCGAGATCGATCTTGACCACATCGTTCTCCTTCAGCAGGTAGTCGGGATCGTTGCGCGAGGGCGAGAAGTGGCAGATGCAGTTATTCACCGAGAGGCACGTCGGGAAGGCGACACCCTTTTTCATGTCTTCCTCATTCTTGTATTTCTAAAATGAATAATACCATAAATACATATAAATAAATGTCATAATTTCAAGTAAATAAAAATTTTGAAACATTTGCCCTCATATATCATTGGTTATTATCATTATTTAATCAGATACTATCTAACGAGTGTCGGCTCAAATAGAGTTCTAATCATTGGGCAAAGGGATAAAGAACAACTTCGTAAAGAATTATCTTCTCCGACAAGATTCGAACCCCTGTTCACATACAACATGCAGGTTCAAAACGTAGCCGCTATAACGATCAGACTAATCGAAGTTTTCAAAAACAAGGGAATTTTTTCCTACCACATTCTTCAAAAATCTGAACTGATCAGAGTAACTATGCTATAGGTAGTTGATGTCAACTGTAAATAATTAACATCGGATATTTACATCAGTTTGGAAAATATTTTTGTCTGCTTTCGTTGGGTTTTTTTGTTAGAGAAACCGGATAAATCTTTTGAAGACGTTTGTGTTAGCGACTCGAATGAGAAATGTACCATGTGCCTAGAAGACTAACCGGCTAAACAAGTAAGTTATGAGAACTATTTGACTAACGTCAACTTTTGGAGCCTGGTTTTACAGTAAACCGCTTACATTATCAGTTTCCCCACGGCACGTTTACATTTACAACATTTACTCGAATGTACTTGCTATGTGATAGCAAGTTTGCAGTTCCTATGGAGGATGCAATTTCCTTACAGCAACATCTATTTTAGGTACTCACCTTGTCCGCCTCCTGCATCAACATAGCATCGCCCTTCAGGCAGATCGCTTTCGCAGAAGCACCAACGACACATGCTTTAATAGTCGTTTGAAGGACTCCTAAGGATAATGTAAACAAAGAGATGCATTTATGATTTGAGCATAACATGGTAGATATTTGTGCATAAAATAGGTTTAGAAACGTCCGCTCCAGTCCTAACAAAGACGACGGATGCTGCTTGAAACATACATATTTTGGAGGTTATAAAATGTACTTTATGCGAACTGATGTATACAATCGAATATTGTGAGGGTATCAAATGCGGGAAGGAAATATAGCATGTCGCAAAACAATGATGAACAGCAATTCGATGCGCTTCACATGAACTTAAATACCTATTCCGCAAATATGAACAATTTGAAAACGTGGCCCCGTACGGTGGGGGACGGAGTGACTTTTTTTTGTCTGTTCACGTGTTCGTGTGTGGTAGTAAGCAGTAAAGGTGAAAGGCAGTATCGAAGAAGGAAGGCACTGCCCCAACAGATTGGTAATTGCAGATGCAACGTACGCACTTTCCTAGGCTGACAAAAGGATTCGAATGCCAGCGAAACGCTTCTACAAGAATGCAGCTGTGTCGTTCTTATGCACTTACTATTTACGATATCACCGGCCACTTTGTACTTCTCGACCACGGCAGGCGTATCGATCGTAAGCTCCTTCTCTTCCTGTTTCTCGGCAGGCGGCATGTTGTTGCAGCGCTGTTTCTTTACGAAACCAAACTAAACAGGTGTACTCCCTTCTGTCCAATAGAGTGCCAGTAAAGTATTGTTGTTCAGCACCGTTCAACGGGCTGTGAGGATGGAAATTCACAAGACAATCTGCAAAAACACCACGACTGAAGATTACGGAATAACACCGCAATCTGCACGTGAAAGAACGAAGACGCGGCAGTTTTCGGTGCGTGTGTGTGATTTGACATGGTTGTCAAGCTGTCAGATGTACAAACTTTCCAATCGCTGATGTTGGTAGTCCGGCATTGTGCCGTAGGCGGCTAATTGTGCTGTGAAAAACAATCCTTTTTCTTGTATCGGAATTTGCGAATTTAGAAATGGTATACACAACAAACTTATCTTTCTCGATTGCGAAAATCTAGCTAAAAACATTGTTTAATATTTACAAGAAGCCTTTGTTTATTTTTCAAATATCTTTGTAATTTTCTCTCCTCTTTCGGCTAAAATTTCTTCAATATTTCGTTTCCCGTTTAAATCCGTGAACCAATTGAGATTGTCCGCGATGAGATGGTGATTGCTGCAACCATTGCAAGTCACAATCACAACGCCTTTTTCGTACGCCTGTTTAGATATCATGTTGGTGTTTCGTTCGTTACAAACTTTGCAAGTGTACATTAGCGTCATTTTTCTTTGTTCAACTCGTCCGATTTCATTTGCCTTCGTACATACTGCAGCAGCATCAATATTTGAGGGAACGGTTGAATATGCTGGAAGAAAAGATTGGTCAGTGACTTGCTTGTGCACGATGATGCAATCTGGGAAACTCACATGTTCGAGAATGAATGTTGGAGAATACACATGGATTTTTGTGCGGGACATTCTTGGTGACGGGTGCTGCTATTTGCCTAATGTTTCGTAGACACAAAGAAGTTAAAACTTGTCTGAATGTAGCCATTTTTCAAACAGAAAACTGCTACAACCACGGCGCACAATTAACAGGGGTACCGCTTTTCAAACCAAAACAAATTACATATGGTTTGTTTGTGTCAAAACAATCGATCAACCAGAATGCGGCAAATTCTGCGGCGGCTAAATTACACAGTGACGGCTAAGCTGACTGCGGGAAGATTTTACACTAGATGACACTACGCTGGTGTGTCATTCGGTATTAAAATCGCTACGCTACGCGCTACGCTACGCTCCGTCTGGACGCGCAGTAAATAAAAAACAAAAACTTATGCGACTTAAAAAAAGAGAATGAAATTTGGTTGCGCTCTTGATTGTACAAAACAATTTTTCCTCCTTCCAAATAAATAAACATCCTCACGAGTTAATAAGGGTGATTTTTTATTGCTAGAACCAAAATGGTAGCGCCACGTGCGTTAGTACTATTTCCATGCACGAGCTGCTATTCCATTTTCACTGCTTTCTGTTATCCAAATGCTGTGTTTAACTCTACCTAATTTGTGCCAAAAGTACTAGTGAATTTTTGTTTTAGCTCAGTAAGGTTTCAAGGTCAAAATACCCCTTTTTGCAAATCCTTCTCCGTAGTGCACATGCTTTTTCTACGCCTCTTGAATATTCATCAGTCAACAGACAAATTTGTCGTTGCCAGTTGAAGTTTGGTCATGCGAATACATAAAAAGTGTCTGCAGCGCAAAGCATGAGTGTATGTTTGATGCAAAAAATATGTTATGTGGTTTTAGCTGCTTCTCCTTTTCTTACAAAAACATTCACGGGTTAGTATAACTTGGATAGAGGTTAGGCTAACATGCTTTCTGTCTGTCCTCACGATCTTGTCTTTATCAATAGTGTGACCATCGTGATTTCTTACAATTGAAATAAGTTTGATATCTCATGAATCGTACTTTTCCATATGCATTAAGTGCACTGAACTCGATGATTCATGTATTTGTCCTTAGATTCATTTCCATCCTTGCTGCAATTTCAACGCAGCATCTACGCGTCCTGTTATCCTTGGCGGGCATCAACCGTCGGTCGGAAGTACGAGTCTGTGAGTCGATGGCACAATGACATTGACCGAGACCAAGATGACGTGCCTCTGTGTCCGTTTTTTTATCTCCATATACATTGGCGACACTTCTCGCACGCGTGTTTCACCGTGATTACTTGTTCCACCGCGTAAGATGTTCATCGAGGAAACGGTCCGTTGTTTGGCGTCAGTGTGCATACCAGCATCAGGCTGGAACCATTTAGCAAAGTTACATGCTGCTGCGGCACCTCCCAGGTGAGTAAGCGGTAATCGTTGTTGTTGCGAACAGTAACAAAGCGTGGAGCCGCGGGCCCGACCGTTACGGATATAAATTTATAATTTTTCTCAGATCACAGATTAGTTCGATTTCATTCGTCGGGCATAGCTGATCGCGGATTCAGTGCATCGTCGACAGTGTTGGAGCGTTGTGGTGATATTTGCGTGGAAAAGCGTGGTAAGCTTAACCAATGAGTTCGATAATGTAAGAGAAATTCTAAAAGCTAGCAAGAAACTTTCGACAAAGTTATACAAAAGTGACGTTAAAAAAAGTTCTAACTTTGAACATATCTTTCAATTGTTTCTGTATCTTTGAAAGATTGCTTCAACAATGTATGAAACGTTGCAATTTCCAATAAAGTATTCCACGCTGCTTATTTATGGCTCCATCCGAGATGGCCCATTAATTTGCCAGATGCAATTAATTTTAATTCATATATTCCTGAATAAAATTTGTGCCATTGCCGCATTCTTGCTTTGAGAATAAATAGGAATTTATGAATATTTTCATTTCATTGGAAACAGGATTGTTGAACTGGATTTCACTGGAATAGTTTTTATATATCAAAATAATGTCTCTATGGAGAAGCGTTCAAATGAATTTGATATTTACAACCTATTACCATAATAAATCAGTTTTGAGATTCAAGAGAAATGATCAATCGAACACATGGGAAAAATGAAAACCCTTTTTTAATAATCTCCGATAATACTTGTTCTGCTGGCTTTCGTTTACTGCGTAGAACATGAACTTTTGCCTTAAGCGACGGATATGTTTGTAGCAATTACGTATCGTTTAAATTACACAGCGTATTACGTTCAAAACTGAGAAGTCTTTAGTTCTATTACAGACACATTGCACTTGGAAGCTCAACACAATTGCTTGCTGGCGATGTTGTGAAATTGAAAGCGTTTTATGCTCCCGTTATCTCCTCCTAATCGATCTTTTATAACGGAACACTAGAAAAGAACCCCCTTGTCAGTCATCAGCATCATAACAAACCGCCCAGGGAAAGTGAGGAACAATAAGTTGGGGCTTTTCCATCCCCCCACGCTATACTTAGGTTGTTTTATGTTCTTTTTTTCTATTTTCCGTTCTCACGATCTACAACCTAGATTGATGTAAGCGATGGGCATGAGGCAACTGATCGTTCTAGTGCTGCTGGCATGCTGTTGTTGCCAGGAAGCGCGTACGTTTGATTTGGGAGGTTTGTTTAAAAAATCTAGCGAAGTAGCTAAAGTGGCGGCCAAGACTGCGAAGGGAGTGGCCGAGAATATACCACAAATATTCTCCCCGGAACAACTGCTCGAGTTTGGCAAGCAATCAATTATCGGACTTCCGGCGGAAGCGATCGCGGCGACTATCAACCAAATATGTAAGCCAACGGATTTCAATCAAGAGTTCGAGGATTTTTTCTCTCACTAGTTACTTTCTGTCCTTAATAAGGTTCTGTTGCGCTTCTGTCGAATGCGACCGCTTCGGAAAATTCGGTTAATATTACCGATATGAACTACATTCTGATGACGGAGGACAACAATGTTACGATTCCGCTGCTAGAGTCGGATGATCTGTGGATGAACGAGCTATTCAACAAATCTTGTGATACGGTCGTTCTGGTGACCGGATGGACGTCGAACGTGAACGAACCGAATCGGGCGATCGATACGATATACAACGCATACAAAGCACGTGGCGGCTACAACTTTGTCGTCATCGATACGGCGGAGTATGTGGACACCCTCTACACGTGGTCTGCGTTCAACACGAACGATCTTGGCAAGGGCTTGGCGGATGGACTTAAAGGGCTGATCAAGTATGTCCCGCTGGAGAGGATTCATTTGATTGGTAAGTCTGATGGTGTTTGAATCTTCCGTGACGGTACATCTAATTTGAATTTTCTCCCAGGGCACAGTTTAGGTGCGCACATTGTTGGCGCGGCTGGCCGTTTCTTCCAATATTCTACCAACAAAACACTACCCCGTATCACCGGTTTGGATCCGGCCAATCCTTGCTTCAACGAAGGTGAATCGCTCAGTGGCATCCAGCGTGGAGATGCCGAATTCGTCGATATTATACACACCAACGCGAAGGTACTCGGGAAGAGGGATCCTATCGGAGATGCAGATTTTTATCCAAACGGGTAAGGAGATATTTGATGTACAATTGATGATGTCATTAACATGTTTGTTTTCTTTCAATTTAAAGAGTTGTTTCAGTTCAGCCGGGATGTTTGGATCCAGCATGTAAGACAGACACGTGGATAGTCAAATGAGTATGATTTTTAATTGAACACTTTTAATATTATTTCTAGGCTCACACAAGCGTGCCTGGGAACTGTACGCGGAAACAGTTTACCCGGAGAATGAAAAAAGTCTTCTGGCCGTCAAATGCAACTCGCTGCTCTCGCTGAAAACTGGTGGTTGCATAGGTAACCCAATTCCGCTCGGCTTTGCATGTCCTCCGACAGCTAAGGGAAACTTTTTCTTGAAAACCAACGACAAATCACCGTTCGCTATGGATTTGTAAAATTCTGGTTCAAATGGTTAATAATTATATCAATTATCCCATAAGCATATGTGCAAGATAACGATGAAATCGTTTGGTTTTTATATTATATTTGTTGCTACATCATGATAAATAAACATACAATGAAGCATCCGTGTGAGATAAAGTATTTTTAAGTTTTCCGTATGGAATAAGTTGCAATAAAGTTCCAAAACTATTTTTTGAATTTCGTTGTCGGTATCTCTTTATACCGACCGGCTGCTTTGAGTAACGCCTAACGGCCTGTAACGCTTTGACCTTTTGTCATTCTTATTTGTTTACGAAAAGTTCTGCCGGTCGATCAATTCGCAATCCGTGCTTAATTTGTTGGTTTTTCACGCAAAAATCCTAAAATACAACGATGGAAGTCGCTCCTCAGAATAACGATCACTTGAGCAAGAGATGGAATCACTTGCGTAAAATTCTCGAACGTTCCGGGCCGTTTTGCCATCCGAACTTTGCTGCATCATCCGAAACATTGGAGTTTTTACTGAATACTTGCAAAATTTTAGTCATTGGTAAGATGTTCCTTTGGGTCTGTGGATGGTCCGATAGTTAATGGTTTCGTTTCATTAAATAGGCGCCGGTGGACTGGGATGCGAGCTGCTGAAGGATTTGGCTTTGATGGGCTTCCGTGACATTCATGTGATAGATATGGACACAATAGAGCTCTCCAATCTGAACCGCCAGTTCCTGTTCCGGCGGACGGATATCGGCAAATCGAAGGCGCAGTGTGCTGCAAGTTTTATCAACAACCGCGTTCCGGGATGCGTCGTGACTCCGCACTTTTGCAAAATCCAAGACTTTGACTCCTCGTTCTATCGGCAGTTTCACATAATCGTATGTGGCCTGGATTCCATCGTGGCCCGCCGATGGATCAATGGCATGCTCATATCGATGGTGGAGTACGAAGAGGATGGAAGCGTGCGAAACCTCCATCATTCCGTTGATCGACGGCGGAACCGAAGGGTTCAAAGGGAACGCCCGTGTGATTCTACCCGGAATGACGGCCTGCATCGATTGTACGTTGGATTTGTTTCCGCCGCAGGTCAATTATCCGCTCTGCACCATTGCCAACACACCGAGGATGCCAGAACACTGCATCGAGTACGTGAAGATTATACAGTGGCCAAAGGAAACTCCTTTCGGGTCCGAGGTTGCTCTGGACGGCGATGATCCGCAGCACGTTACCTGGGTGTACGAGAAGGCGCAGGAGCGGGCGGACAGTTTCAACATCACCGGCCTTTCGTACCGGCTGGTTCAAGGTGTGCTCAAAAACATCATACCGGCCGTCGCCAGCACAAACGCCGTGATTGCTGCCAGCTGCGCTACCGAAGTGTTCAAAATAGCGTCGAGCTGCTGCGAGCCGCTGAACAACTATATGGTGTTCAACGATGTCGATGGAATCTACACGTACACGTACGAGGCGGAGAAGCGTTCGGATTGTTTGGCCTGCAGCCAGGTGCCCCGGTCGGTGGAAATCACGGACCCAAACACTATGACTTTACAAGATCTGATTCAGCACCTGTGCGACAATCCGGAGTTTCAGATGAAGAGCCCGGGACTGACGGCGCTGCTGGAGGGTAAAAATAAAACGCTCTACATGGGAACGGTGAAAAGCATTGAGGAAGCTACGAAGGGAAATTTAACTCTGTCCCTTACCGAACTCGGGTTAAAGGATGGACAGGAAGTAATGGTGGCGGATGTGACAACACCGAACACGATTCTTATCAAACTCAAAATTTTACCGACTGAAGTGGAAATGTCATCGTAAATATTTAATCAATTTGTCATGTTAAAAACAGCTATTCTAAATACACGTTTCTGAAGATTGATTTCAATGCAGCTGAATGTTGTTTCAATTATTTTCCTTTTTCGTAACTAGATTCGTTTTGTTGTATGTATTGCAATGTGATATCTTTACAGCGGCACAGACCATGTGCTCCTGTGCCCCTAGCAACGGGTGGTTTCCTTGGCAACCGGAAAACAAAAACAGTACGAATGGAAGCACTTATTTACAGCATTTAATTGACTGACGGTCGAAGGTTTTAGTTGATACGCGACACAATTGGCTTCGGAAAATGGATTGGAAACATCTTTTATCGCTTTCTCCGCACAATTTGGATGACGTGCGTAAGGATGGTGCCGCAATCGAAATAGCGAATTTGTCCACCGAGCAAAAGTTGGACAGTAGAAGCTGTAAAAAGTTGTTCCGCTTGGCTCAGGTGGCGTTGAAATTTCGCAATGAACAGGTTAGTTGGGTCTGCTTCTGGACACAGGAAGCCGTAAGGTTAAACCATTTCTCTTTTCTGTTTCAGGTGAAACATCTCCAACAGAAGTTGGTGGAGGGTAAGGACGATTTCGGCAGCCAGGAGCGCGTTAAGGAATGGAAACGTACCATTGAAAAACTCGAAATGGAACGGCACACCCTTCGCACGAAGTTGAAGGAAACGACGGAAGAAAACGCTAAACTGCAGTCGAAACTCAACACCGGAGCACAGTTCGGAAGCGAGGGTGAAGATTCACCGGATGCGTTGTCGGAAATCGAACGACAGCAGGAGCTCTACAATAATATCAGTATGAAGAACAAACACATCAAACGATTGCTTCGCGATATCGACGATTTGGAGAAGCGAAACAGTTTCCAGGTCGATACCATTAACGGGTTACAGTTGAGTTTGAATGACGCCACGCTGAGCCTAACCGCCCTAACGCACCAGTACGAGGAACTACAGACCCGCTGCAGGGAGCAACAAGAGTCGATGGTAAAGATGAACGAAAAGATCACCCTAATGGAGAGTGAAATCGCAACCATTTGCGAGGAGAAGGAAAATTTACTGACGGAGCTCAACAGTGCCAGACGGCAGCACGACGATCAGGTCGCCGATTGGGAAGATCAGTTTGACGAGCGGGAGAAAGAGTTAAACCAGCTACGGGACCGGTACGACGATCTGCTGAGCCAGTTCCCGGGCATCGACATCGAGGCGGAACGTAGGGAGTACAAGCTGATGTCGGAAAAGTTGCAGGCGAAGGATGAGCTGATTGTCGATTTGGAGCAAAAAATACTGACCCTCTCGCAGGAAATGTATCGCTCGACGGAAGTGATGAATCGCATCAGCGAGGAAAAAGTGCGCGCAAGTAAGGAAAAGTCAAAGGAAAGCCATTGCTGCTTGGAGTTTCGAGCCCAGCTGGAGAAGGCCAACGAAAGGTGTCGCGAGATGCAGGAAATTCTGACCGGCGTCGAGGAGGACAATCGTTTAAAGTCCCGCCAGGCGGTGGAAGCGATCGAAGCGCTGCGGCGGTACGAAAATGGTGAGGAAGGGTTAGCTAGTACGCTGAGAAAGAATGTTCGTCTGCAGGAAAAGGTGGCCTCACGGGACAAACAGATCCGGGAGTTGATCGCGGAGATAAATTTGGCTAACGATATTGCCATAGAAAACGCTGTATTGCGGTAGGTCATTTTTTGAAAATTATTTGAATGCAAATTGTGAGAAGAGTGATGATTAATTATGTTTTATTTCGGACAGCAAACGCTTGGGTCTCGATGACGATGAAGTTGTGGCCACGAGCTCGATTTTAGCTAGACAGAAGAAAATAGCTAAAGTAAACGAGCGTCTCGCATTGAAACTAAGAGCATCGGAAGAGATGAGGTTGCAGTTAAAGTTGGAGAAAAATGACCTCAAGTGAGATACCACGGTGTACTGTTTGAACACTATTTTATTTTTTAATGTCACGTTTTATTTCTTTTTTAAAAAGGCGACAATTGGCAGCCGTTTCTCAACAAAACAAAAAAGCTCAGCTCGCCAGTAAAGAGGAAGGTTCGGATAACTCGAACGTACCCCAGGATCAATCGGATGCCATCGATGTGATCGCTTCCATTGACGACCCTAGTGCCATTAAATTCTGTGAATCGTGCACGAAGCAGTACAACATTTACGACAGCATGAAACACTGCCGGGCATGTAGCTTTCGGCACAGCTTCAACTACTGCGACAAATGTGTGGGACAGTTGAAAATGAATTTCGACGACGGACAAACGATCAACCAGCCAACCGACCGGAGTCGTGATCGGTTGGAAGAGCTCGAACGGCAGTATCACACTGTGTTGGAGGAAAATGAAAATCTTCGCATGGGCATGCACGAAATACTGGAGAAACTGCGCGAGTACGATGCAATGTCCGATCAGCTAACGATCGACCGATCGATGTTGGAGAAGCTACTGAACGCCCTAAATGTACGACCCGGCTCTGGTTGGTATCAGACGACGGGGATGCGACTGCAGGGCGATCTGCTGAGCGCACAGGAGAGTGATCTTTTACTGAAAGATCGCTTAGCCAGGGGTGAAACGCCGGCCGATGGAAGAAAAAGTAAAAGCATCCAATCGACGGAGAGCGTGAACGATTCCGGTAATGTGTGCAACGAAGATGACAATTCCGAACCGATTGATCCCTTACCCGGACCGGAAGCGTTGGACTTTAGTGAGCAGGTCCTACTGAAAGCGGTCGAAATTGACCGCTTGACGGAAACGCTCGAGCAGTTGAGGGCGGAAAATGGACGGCTTGTGGCGGCCCAGGACGAGCTGCAGGTGACACAGAAGTTGTACAACGAACTGCTTCACATTACCAGGGCGTCCGAGAACGAGAAAGACCGCTTGTTGGTAGAAACTATCGATCGGTTGAAGGACATCGAGTCCACGGTGTGCATTTTCCAACGGAAGGTGGATTATCTGAAAACCGACAACGATAACCTGCACAATACGCTGCGTTCAATCAAGGGTGAATATTTGAACTTACTGCACGATTTGCGGTTGGAGTTGGCCCAGAAGAAAAACCATCTTGCCCCGCCGGAACCAACGGATACCAACGGAAAAGACTCCCTCGACTCAACCGATGTTCCGCAAATCGAGAAATTAGAGAGTGAACTGGCACGTTTGAAGCTTGAAGCGACCAACTTTTACACGATCTTTCTCAAGAATATCGCCGAAGTGGATAAGGACCAGCTGCTCGATGTGGATTACGCCAAGTTGAGCCGGTTTGGTTTGGTGGACAATAATTTGTCCGTGGAGTTCATCACCAAAGATGAGTATAGGAGGGTACGCGAAAGGTTAGACAAGCTGGAACGTGAACTGCAGCGGGAGATCGTTAAGAATGGCCATCTGGAGGAACTGTTGCAGGTTTCCAACGAGCAGATTCGTTCCCAGCAGTCGCTTATATCCAAATACTCCGAGGATGAAGTAAGCCTGCGTCATCTGGTGGTCGATCTGCAGAGTGCTTCCAATGAAAAATATTTATTGGCACGGGCACACAAAGAGCTAGACGTTGGTGAGTAGGACTAAAGTTGATTCTTTTGTAAAAAAAAACACTAATTGGAAAAAATACATTTCAGTTCGTGAGCAGGAAGAAAATTTAAAGCTGGAAAATGGCAAAATGAAACAAAAGTTTCTACAAACGCTGGAACAGTTGGATTTACTCAAGCAACGACTGGAAGAACAAAAGCAGGAGTTTGATGCACGTGTGAAGGATAATGTTTTGAAAATAAGGTAGATCCATCTTCTTAACAGAATGGTTTCGGAAAGTAATTCAGTAATTGGTCTTTTAAAGGTTTTTGAAGAAAAGCTTACAACAGTTGACCACCAACTATAGCGCGTGTGCTCCAACGTTTGCCATCACGGATTTTATAAAAATGTACACACACGTGCTGGAAATGCGTCGCAATTTGGCCGCGGATCGTAGCAAACAGACAGACCAATGGCGTGACGCCGAGTACGAACGCATATTCGCCAAGTTGCAGTCCAACATGGAAGGGAACAATATACAGGACAAGATCAATGTAGATATCACCTGATATTCTATTTAAATGCAAGCAATGTGTAAAACTTTTCCCGTTTCTATTTCAGCTCATCAAATTTGAAAGTCAAAGCGAGTATCTGACGAGGCAGCTTATCCTCTATCAGGAGCAGGTGGATCAGTTACAATCCGAGAATAAAGAATTACGATTGAAGGAAATAGAAAACACGCGCCACTGGGATACGCTTGAGTTACTGTTCGGAGAGGACGCCAAGAGGGGTCGCAAGGACAAGGACCGTTTCTTTGACAAGGAGGTGCAGGTTTCTGTAGGTGAGTTTGGGTGCGGAACCGGCATGGTTCTGATAGGCAAACTAACGGGCTTGATACTATTTCAGAGACTTCGTCAAAGTGTATCAACACAATACCAATAATCGAAGACCCCCCGCGTTTAACGAGATCCTCATCAAGCGATACGATTCACGGTGGTGACGATAAGAACGACGAGACTCAACCGTCAGTGAACGTAGATGAAGCTGAAGCACCTGTCGCCATTCCCACTTTTGCTCAGAAATCATTGGAATCTCAACTCAAACAGGCCATGATGTTGGCCTCCACCCGTAGTGCATTGCTGTTGGAAGCGGAAAGCCGCCTCTCGGAATGTCAGGGTAGAATAAAATTGCTGGAAAAATCGCTCGAGGAAAAGGAAAGCTTACTGAAGCAGCAGGCTCAAGCGGCCACCAACGCAAAACAGGATCACGTAGAGGACAGCATTCTGAGTGTATGTAGCAGGGCGTTTAGAAGAGCATATCCGGTTTGTATGACCATTTCTTCTTCTTAGTCTACCATAGGATCATTACAGAATCTGCTTCTCGAGAAGGACACAACGCTTTCCCGGTATCAGGAACTGTTGAAATCGGAACGGAGCGAGCATTCGCAGGTGTACGACGAAAATATGGCCCAAATAAGAGCGCTCAAGAAGACGATCGACGAATTGGAGCAAAAGCTGTACGAGAAGCAGAAAGAGTTCGACAATGTGACCACCCAGCTGAACGATATGAACCGACAGAAAGCGCTTCAGGAGAGCGTACCGGAAAAGCAGAAAAATGACGACGACACCGTAAGCCGCCCCCCGGAACCGGATGCGATAGTGTACACAGATAAAATTATCGAAAATATCTATGAGATCGATGAAAAGAAGGAGCGCGAAATCGAGGAGCTACGCGTGCAGGTCAACCTGCTCGAGGCCAGTTTGCAGGAGTCGGAAAAGGAGCAGAAACGGTTGCAGCTACAGTTGCGCGAGTCCTGCGTCCGGGAGAAGAAGGCCGAAAAGCAGCTCCGCGAGCGGGAGTCCGAGCTGGCGGCCCTGAACGAGCGCATCTCGAAGGAAGCGAATGATCTGCGCGAGTTTACCGAATCGATCGCTAGCGCGCAGGAAATCGAACAGCTGAAAGAGATGCTCGAGGAGAAGGATCGCCACATACAGGATCTGACCGAAACGTTGACGCAGTTCCATGAGGATCAGCGCAACTTTATGAACGACACGTCGCTCCACTCGGCGGAACAGGTGTCCCAGCTGAGTGCCGATCTGAATCGCAGCGAGGCGAGCAATCGGGTGCTGAAGACGCAAATCGAGGCACTGAAGCGGCAAATCGTAAGCATCCAGCAGCGGGAAAAGCAGTCCCGCGAGCTGGTGAAAACGCTCAAGAATCAGCTGATCAAGCGGCCCGTTATTGCGATGAAAGCGGATCGCCTGCCGACGCCACGGGAGGATCAGCTAGCGCGCCGCGTGCAGCAGCTCGAAACGGAACTGATCGACACGAAGGACGAGCTACGCAAGCAGACGGCAATCAATGAGAACCGCCGGGCGAAGACAGCCGCCGAGCTGGATCTGTGGAACAAGCAGAAACGCTGGCAGCAGATGGCGGAACGCTTGAAGGTTCAGCTGAAGGAGCGCGAGCTGGAGCTGGAGAAGCTGAAGGTACACTTCAACACCGCCAAAACGACCATTGCCCGTATGGAACGAGATCGGCCACGGGGTTCGGCCAACAGTGGTGCACGTGGTGGACCCGTTTCGGGTGGCGATGTCCTGCTGGAGCACAAATATCAACCGGCGGAATCACCCGATCAGTACTGCAGTACGGATAGTACGGTGTCGGAAGACACGAGCATTACCACGCAGACCACTCAAACGCAAATCTTCAGCCAAAATAGCAAAGGCATAATTGATGCACTGAAGAGTCGCATCGAATCACAGCAGCGGCGAATTATCGCCATGGAGCTCGATCGAAAGGTACCAATCATGGCACTCTTAGATGAGAGCAAACACTACACAACAGCGGATTTTCAATTAACTCGTCCACATTATCTCTGTTTCGCGTAGGGTTCAAATACCGTCACGCACGAGTTGGAAAAGATGCAGGAGAAGCTGTGCAATCTAGAGTCCCAAAATGTCCGGCTGGAGGCCAAGACGCTACAGCTTCAGCTCGACAACGACATGCTGCGGCAGAGCGACGAGTCGGATCGTTTGAAGCGACAAATCAAACACCTAGAAGAGTAAGTAAGAAGCAAGACATCGCTCGCTCGTCGTTGTCGCTGTGTCAACTATCAAGCGCCAGTTTTATTTTGCACAATTCTGGCCTCTGAATGATGATAAAGGAAACGAGTGTGTTGGGATTCCCAGCCCCCGGGGGGAAATTCCCCAAATTGTTTGTGTTCAAGAAGTGGAGATGCGTAATGAACTTGAATGATTGATGAGGTGGTAAGAATGATTATCAGTAAAACCGGTTTCCTTTTCGGTCAGATTCGTAGTAATATTTCAACGGTTTTTTTTTCGAAAATTAATCTTTTTGGTTTTACTAACTTACGCTCTGCTTTCTTCATATAGGTATGTCATAGTGCTAAAAGAGGAACTTTCGAAGGCAACGGTCGGTTGTGCGGAGTCGATAAACTTCGAAAACCTCTGCGTACGATGCAGCCGTCGTAGCGGTGCGAACGATTTGGCCGAACGTAACGCCAACCTCGAGCAAACGGTACTAACCCTGAAGCGTATGATCGAGAAATTGCGCGTCGAAAATAAACATCTAAAGGACCACCGGGCACGGGAACGATCGGGTGGTGGCAGCGCCGACACAACACCGACCCACGCGGCCCATGAAACGATCGCCAAGGAGCTGTACGATCGGCTTAAAAAGGAGCACGAAAAGCTGCAGCAAAGTCATGCGGACCTGCTGAACAAAGTTTCCGTGCTGCAGGTGGAAATCGAGCTGCTTTCGAGCGTCAGTTGTACGCGCTGTAAGGTTCGTTGCGGTGGCGCTGGAGAACCGACCACCGCGGCGACGTCCACGAATGGCGAAGAAAATGCGCTACAGGAAGAGTTACGGGATAAGCTGGAGAAGAAAAGTCAGCTACTGGAGAAGGCAAAGATTTTGTTGCAGCGAGCGGCGGCCAAGGAACGCTACCTGAAGGAACAGATAGATTTACTCCGTCGCAAGTGTTCCGATCTGCAGAACGTACCGGTGATAGATGAAATAAGTGAGTGAAGTTTCCATAAGATTTGGCTTTCCATCCTTTTATGACAGTGCTCGGTAGCTTAGTGTCGATATATATAAGTTAGGTAACAGGACAATTTTACAATGTTAGATAATAAAAAGAAGGTATTAAAACTAATCAAATTTCACTGTCTCTGTTCTAACGCTTTACTGAAATTAGCTGTAAATTATTAGTATATTCAATGTGGTGCACGCTCCACCCGTCCAACACACACAATTGTATAAGGATCAATGGTAAGGCGAGAAGAAAATGTTAATTTGTTTTTACCGATGCCGGTATTTTCGGCAGACCGAACTCATCAACGAGAATACCGTCCTTGTTGGTGACGCTGTCCGCCCCCGGTTCCTTGTCGGGTGCTTCCGGAGCCTTCACGACGTCGTCCAGATAGCTGGCATCGTCGTCGAGTGCGATTTCATCGCCGAGTGCATCCAGTTCGGCCTGCAGCTCGTCATCGTCCAGCTCGGGCATACCGTACGTGCGGCCCATCGCTTCCTGCACCTCATCCGCCTGTTCCAGCATGTCGGCCATGTCGTCCTGTATGTCCTCGATCTCTTCGATGTTGATTTTCTTGAACTCTTTCTTCATCGATTTCATGCCATCCTTCATTGCGGCCACCGTCGCCTGCGTGTCCTTCAGTGTTTGGTGCGCAAAGTTTGCCTGCTCCATATTGAACGACTGGTTCCTGAGGTTTTCCACCTGACTCTCGTACTGCTTGCGTTGCTTCAGCACCCGCATCGCCTTCTGCTTGACGGCGTTTTTGGCCGGGCCTTCGCGCATCTTCGCCATCTGGTCCTTGTACTTCCGCAGCTCATTGTCCAGCGTCTTTATTTTACCGTCAATGGCTTCCGCGCGTTGATCAACCTGGATCGGGGGAGGCAAGGGCGAACGGGCAGCTGCTTGATGAGTCATCCGAGCAAAGCTGTTGTGGAGAACATTTCGATGCTTACCCCACTAATGCAATCGCTGATACTTGGTCCAGGCTCTTTGGGTTTCGCTTTTCCAAACAGTCGGTTCATGGTGCACTTTTATACGGATTCAATGGTGTGACGAAAAAGAAATGGTATCACTTATCTGCTCCCTAACCTGCCACCGTCGAAACGACACCAGATTAGTAATAAAAGTGATGGTTGTTTGTTTGATTCTATGTGAGGTTGTTATAATTTTGCAGGTTGCTCCATCATGTTGCGCATTTTGACAGATAAACATGGCGCCATGTTGGAAAGTGGCAAGTTCAAGTAACCTTGATTATAATTTTCAAATTTGAAAATAAGCACTTGTCCGTTAGGATTGATAAAACACAAAAAAAAAAACAAAAAAAGTTTGAAAAAGTTAATTATTTTAAAACCTTACCTGCAGTTGTACTTAAACCACATGTTTCTCAAATATTATTTTACATATACGGCTGGAATCAAATGAGTGTTTCTGTTTATTTGATATCAATAGTTTAATTAATTTTACTAACATACATATTTTCTGTTCTTTGCATCGATCATCTTGCTGCTGCCGCTGCTGTTGTTGTTTGTTTATTCGTACATTATAGTTAATTATATCCAGGATTGAGAATGAGCCCGATGTAGTTGAACATGCATAAGTTGAAGAATATAAAGCCGGGAAAGAATCTTAGAGGAGAATAAACTATAACTATAAATCATTGAATGCCTAATACTCAACAAAAGCAGATCTCTTCATATATTATCTTGTTTATTTATGTTTCCGGGCAGAAGAACTGATAATTTATTTTAATGAACAGATAAACACAAAAAATCAACAAGACGCATTCGGATTATATTTACAATTACGCAAATGTGGGCATGTAACTATCTTGCTGAATACTAATCTACCTTCTATCTTAATAGTGCGTTTTACACCTTCACCTTCTCGCCATCATTCAGAGCAGCACGATGCAATCGTTACTTAGCATTCTGTTTAGTTTTACTTCTGTATGTGTTTGTATATATATATATTTTTTTTATATAATGTTTCATAATATAATTTTTCCACACCATTCCGAAAGCTTCTACTAACGCAAGGATCGCGTTAGGGCCGTACCGTATAATCGTATACATGTGCTCAAGTCTCTTTAAATTTTGCGGTTTCCTTTTCAGCGTACGTTATAACTGGCGCTTGTACGTTGCAAAGTTCCTGTTTTCATTGTGTTTTTGTATGTCGATTTGCTTAATCTTCATTGTCGATTTTCGTATACATTGTTACTTTTTTTTATTTCCTGTTAGGCTCGATAGTTTACTTGATCACTAAGGGGGGAGTAGGATGTAATGTAAGTGTGCATAAAATGCCGGTAATTTGCGAGTGGTTCGCTTGCTTACACCGGTTGTACGCGGATAACGCTCTTGCTCGGTATACACTGGGAATTAGCATGTGTTTTTTCTTAAATACTTTTGGACAACAGTTAGCCGCTACAATCCCCCGGGTAATCTATTCGTATACATGTTTCGTTTGTTTGTTGGTGGACTTGTTGATCCACCATAGCTCTTCATTTTATGCTGCCGTCTTAAACACACGACCAGCTTGATCTTATCGATGATATGGTACTAAAATTTACATTTAATTTGATTTACAAGTGACACTGCGAGCCACAATCCGCTTTTAAGACCTACACAAAATGGCAATTTTTAGCCAATACACAAAAAGATACGAATGAACTTTAAAGACAAAAGTAACAGTAACTAATCAAACGTAAAGTGAAACAAATAAACCGACATCTTGGCACCCGAATGAAATACACATTTAGCCTTTGGGGCGTGCCGGGATGAGATTGCCGTAGGTTTATGCCGCTCGGTAATACTGCTCCGGTAGTCGATTTTTGATGTCCTCTATTGCACCGTTCGCTTGAGATGGCCAGTTTGCTGCCCGATGCTGCTGCTAGATGCTATTTGCGTGTTGCGTGTTGTTGAATGATCGGTTGACTCTCCGGGAGGCCGGTGGCATGCCGTTTATTTGAACAGCTGCAGTCAATACACCGAGTTATGGTGATCGTAGTTGTGCGCATGCAGATAGGAGGGCATGGTTTGATTGAGCTCCGAGGCGCGACGCCTCAGGGCCGCTATGCTGTGGCCCCGCCAGACATCATCGTCTCCCTCGGGCGTGCCCGTCGTTAGGCTCTGGCAATTGGCGATGCCATGCTGGCCAGTCTAAAATTGAAAATATAAAATTAAAGGACATTAGATTGATTGGTCGCCTTGTTGTTAAATGAGTTGATCTTTCATAAATTAACACCACAATGCTCTGTCGATGCTTTTAACGTTACTAGTTATCTGAGTTTGTTTGAGATCTATAAAAGAGGGCTATCAGTATCATACACGAAGTTTTTAAACTTAGATGGAGGAATTTGGGGCAAGTGTGCCATAGGGGCAAGTGAGCCACCTGGTTTATTTTCAGTTAAAATTAAGTTAAATAACCAAATGAGTATACAGATACGTTTATCCCTCCTACTAGATATATTGTACCGAATTTCATGCAGAATAGGGCACTTTTCGCATGTAGGTCATACATTTTATGCTGCGCATCAAAATGGCGTGTAATCTTATAATATTTCCACCAAATCAAATAAGCTCTCAAATCAATTGAAAACTACAAATCGAGTAGGCATGTGTCACTACGCATTGCTGAGTAAAAGAGGAAGCGGTTCGTGAGGTCAGCCAAGAATATCAATAATTTTTCACGGAAATATCTGAGTTTTAAAAAAAGTTAACTTTTGGGGCAAGAGTGCCATCCCTGTATCCGCTATTTTTCTTCAGATTGAAGCCGCCAAAAACTGAAAAAGTGTTTCAGAGTTCACAGTGAAGCTGGATGGTGCGTAAATACAAGGGAATATCGTCCGAAAGAAGTTTTCCAGTGGTCAGAATGGAAAACCGTGAAAACGCTCGCCATATAACTGAAACTCACGGAGACAACTCCCGTCGCCAGTTTGGAGTTAAGTTTGTGTCGTTATGAGACTATAACATGTATTGAAATGTTCTATTTGGCATATACAGGCGCCACATATGCTAAGATTTTCAATTTTGCTATTTAATCCTTAAATTAAACTAAGTGGCCGTCTTGCCCCATACGGGTGGCACACTTGCCCCGAAGCACAAAAAAGTGCGTGTTTTTTACCATTTTTAAAACAATTGAAGAACAGTTGTTTTTGCGCATATGTTTCCGAAATTCAACGACAAGTGAAAAAATAGTATGGAATTGTACTAAAAATAAAGCCAGCGTTAAGCAAACAGATTTTAGTGAGTTACAGAACGAATTGCTTAACGTGGCACACTTGCCCCAAATTCCGCTGTTATTTTATTTTCTATCTATCTACCTTAATCATTTTTTTCTTCCTCCATGCGAACAATACTTTGTTTTGTTGTATTTTAAATTTTGATTATTCTTAACCATCGTTTCATAGAAAAGTTTCCAAAGCAAAAGTATGTATATGAAGGGCATTTAAATTGGATTTTCAGTCTCCAGTTTTCTTCAGTGTTTTTGAAATCCAACTGCTTCTGATATTGTTGTTCAGTGATCTGCATGCTGATCTTCTCCGCAACCTACCATGTCTCCATTGGCCGTGGCATCGTTTTGACTAGCACCTTGCTGCTGCTGTTGCTGCTGTTGCTGCTGCTGTTGCTGCTGCTGTTGCTGTTGCTGCTGCTGCTGTTGCTGCTGTTGATGCTGCTGAGGGTTCGGCTGCTGGCCACTGTTCGACAGCGGCGGCGTGGATGGTGAGCAAGCGTTTATGTTTGGCGGGTGGATGTGGGCGAGCTGCCCGTACATCCTACACCCCCTACCGAGTGCTGGTACATCATCGTATCACCTGTAGGGATGACAGAAAGAATAAAGCGGGAAAAATAAGATGGAGAAAATCTATGCTGTTTACCACTGTATGCAAAGTATCGAGAACCCCTCGCGAACACGTTTTACCCAGGCCCAATAATGGTAGAAAAATAAAGTGTTGGTCAAAAACAACCCAAAAACTCGCCTGGATACGGTTTAAGGTAAACAAACAAGGGCTCGACGAAAAACATTCCTTCTGTTGGCTGCAAAGCACCATTAGACCATTAGCTGAAAATGTGAAGACCCACAAAAAACTCATGAACTTTAGAATCCTCGTGGCGAATGGCAACCCGCGTTTGAGTGCTGCGAGCATGAATAATTTGGTGTCTTGCCCCGTCCATCCGGAGGTGCTAATGGGTTGCGCATACCGGATGAGCCCTCCACCGACCGGCAAGCCAGCAGTAGCAAGTCGTGACCGATCGAATGCTGCCGGAGATCCTTGAGGGATCGGAGGGGGAGGGGGGGGGGAGAGCTAGGTTGGCAAGCTAGCACCTAGCAGCATCTTTTCTCTCCTTTAAAGTTTTGTTTGTCCACCCCACGGGGAAGCGACGGGAGAAGCCCATTTCGACGTGTGTTGGACCACTGGTGGCAGTTTTGTCGATCACGACCTTGCGCGTGAAGTATTCGTTGAACATTTTACAAACACTGGAAACCATGTTCCGGAGAAGGGTATAAGGGTATTTTCTCACACGAAAAATATCACAAGAGTTTTCTCACACACCTAAAGCTAGCAAAAAGAACAATTTTTAACCAAAATCAAATAAGTCAGCCACTAGACGATCTGTTCATACTAACTTGAAAGCTGACCTTTTCCGTTAGTCAACCGTCGGATCATTTGTTTTCTTCCAATATTGATTTTAATTTTAACTCCTCGTTATCATGAACGGGTTGACTGATTTAATTAACTCTACTTTTACCTTCTTCATTTTTGTCAGCTAGTTTTCGTATTTAAAACAAGGAAAAATATACTTATGTACTTCCCTTTTTACCGTTGCATATTTCAAAGTTACCGATAATTGAGATGTACAATATAGAGTTTCATAAAATTGTAACAGTTTGCAAGTTTGATTAGTTGACATGAAATTCAATGAGGGATCGATAAAATTTGGCGAGGATCACAGTGATTACCTAGCGCATTCAGTCCATAGTTGTGATACCCGCCGGCACCCATGGCCGAGGATATGTTGATGCCCGAGTTGAGCCCCGTGTTGAGCGTGGAGGAAAGCGAGGACGATTGGTTCAGCTGACCAAATCCTGCACGTGTGTTTCGGTTGGTCGATTCGTGCGTGGTCATTGTTGGGTTAGTCGTGGTGTTAGTTTGTTGGATGCCCATGCGATAAAGTAAATAAGGGAGAAAACGAGAACGGATATCATTGTGTGGTGGTTAGTAGTTGTTAAATAGCTGCTATTGTTCTACGATACCAATGAGCGAACTAGTGATCGGGAAAGAGCATTTATCTAATTTCCACACCCCACTACGTACCTGCGGTCATTGGGTTGACACCGACGCCCCATCGATCACCGCCGAACATCGACGTGCCGCATAAGCTCTCGCTCATGGCGATGTTGGTTATGTTGGCCCCGAACGGCGGCAGTCCGTGCGATGGTAGGAGGGCTCCTGAAGCGGAGAACAACAGCAAAGGCAAAGTTTTCACCGGGGGGGAAAGAGGGGACAAGAAAATTAAATCATTCACTGTCCACTGGCTGATGTTTCTTCCCGAAACCTACCTGGGGTGCGGAACACGTTCGTCGTCTTCTTTCGCTTTTTCCACTTGGCCCGCCGGTTCTGGAACCAAACCTGAATGAAGAGAAGAAGAAGAGAAAGAAAAATTAATGTAACAAAAAGAATCAAAGGCCAATCGAGCGCGTGTGAAAATATGATTTTAATAAATTTTAACTACCACTTTACAAATCAAAACTTCATCAACAGTTCAATTAACGGTAAATGGTAACCACAAACAAGGAAAAAGTAAGTTTCCGAGGGATAAAAAAACCTGAAAAAAGAATGAAAAACAGAAGCAACTAACTGTCTGGCCATCAAAAAGCCCAGAAGATTATGTTTCGACAACGAGGGCAGAAATTCACTGCAGCAAGAAACAACAATCGCGATTCGGTCGATTACTGTCGGAACGGTTGATGAAATTGAGCGTCCTCGTTGCGTTCGTGCAACATATTGCTGTGGCATAAGGATGTTTTTTTTTGCCTTCCCCGCACCCCCGGGCCAACACAAGGACTCCAAGACCAGTTCCACTGCTTCACGCCACCGGTGGTAATCACGTGCTATTTATTATTCACTGTTGTTTATCATTACGATTATGGTTATTATGTATGAAATTGCAGAAAATGGGACGCGTAGCTGTGTGCCGGTGGTCGCGGTTTTTTGGTTAAACCACGGTGAGGCTGCTGGGGAAGGCCGAAGCCAAAAACCAAAAAAAAAGGAAATACATGAGGGAAAACGGTGTCAATGTGTTTGCGAGGGTGACACCACCAAATGGCATCCGTGGGTTTCAGTTCCTTCGGTGGATGTTTTTGAGTGGCATTGTTATCGCTGGGTGCAACGACGATGAGGAAATGCAGCGTTCCGGGAAAGAGCCCGGGAGGCACACACACACACACACACACCGAACCGGATTCTTTTTTCTTGGCGGGCAATTTTTCTAACGGAGCATCCTCCCACGGTCCGAAGTGCAACGGGGAAAACAATGATCTACGGTAATGATACCCGGTAACGTCTTCGCGGCAGTTCGGTTAGGTGGAAAATCTTAGGAAAACTGGTTTCCATTGCCATTACTTTTACGAGTGTACATATTTTACACCCGCTAAAGAACCCGAAACCACCCGTTCGAGTTGTTGGTGTGGTTGGTGGTGGTGCGGTAAGATCATCCGGCACCGGGAAATGGCCCAAGCCCATACCGGTTTTTGGGTTGTTGGGTAAACTAATTCAACTTTTTAATCGAATGCAGGGGAAAATGCAAATTACAAATTCATGAGCCCGGCGCGGGAAGAGAGGCTAGGGGGTATAGAACGCATGTAGTGGGTCGGTTTGTCCTTTAAGGATACGTAAGATGAAGAGAAGAAGATTGTCGAGAAAATTGAGCCTTTATTGGTTAATTTTCCATCGGGTTGCAACGAGGCCATTGATTTGGGAAAATAAAAGTATGTTAACCGAACGACCGAATCGTTTACAGATGTAAATGTCTGAAAGTATCACTATTGAACTAATATCTATAAAAAACTGTTTTAATAAACAAGTGACAATGAACATGTAGATGAAACACGAAGATTCCATGGTTATAATTTAATCAATATTTCATCAAATCACAGATAAAAGATTGATGAAAATTGATGAAAATCTTTTATTAGAGTCATTGTACTGGATTTATAAGAGATAAGGCTTTAAATTTTGAAAATGTACATGCTACAAGCACAATCTAGTGTACCGAATGAGAAATTTATTTGTACTGAATTTTCCGAATAAAACGTATTTCAGAAATGTAAAATATCTTATTTATTGTAAAGACAATATTAACGGCTTGTTCATAGTATTTAATGCGACCAAACAATAGCTTATGGTTCGACACTGTTTTCAAAACTCATCTTCTTTCCATGTTAATGTGTTTTATATATTGTTATCCAGCGAGTTTGTGCACGTGTGAGATTAGGGTGAATCGTTTCCGGAGTTCGGGGAAAAACTGGTTGATTTCAATTCGAACATATGCGCCCCGATCTGGGAGTGCCTCGTTTTTACTTGCATTTAGAGTAAAAACGCCATCAAACAGACAACGGAGTGAGTATGTTTATGATAAAATTGGAGGTTTTTTCTTTATCTGTATATAAAACCACCATATCATCGGGTGATTGTACCTGATGCAGCATATTTTACCCTCGTTACGGCACGCATGGAAATGAAGGGGAAAGCTAATGAGAGGAGCGCAAAAAAAAGGGGCTCATCCCCGGGGCGTGAAAAGTCATCCGGTTTGACTTTGATTGACTGGACCTCCAGCGTGAGTCGGTGGGAAGGTTGCGGATAGCGGGGAGCTGGCGGGTACTTTTAATGGATTCTAATGTTGGTGGGAACGGGGCTTTTTAATATTGATTTGAGCCGCTCTCATTGAAGAGAAAGAAGGTTAATTTTTGGAAATTTTTCTATTTTGTCACATTTGGTTTAATTTTTCGTTGAGTCGTTTAGTAGTTCAAAAGTGAATGAACTTTCTTTAAAAAGCATTGAAAGTGAGTACCAACTCAAGGAAAATTAAAAATGTCTAGTTTTGTGTTCCACAATTCATACCTTTTTCCAGCAAATTTATTCAATTTATCAAAGACAAATAATTCTTGAAAACTATAGCTTTAACACTTTATCTCTGTTGAAAAATAAACTTAAATACTCATTGATTTACAAAAGCTAACGAAACCAAAGTGAACAACAAACAAGCCATTCGAAATCCGAGCCCTCGCTTCCAGTCCCGTCGCTCGTTTATCGATTCGGATCGATTTTGCAATGACAGTAAATCCCAAATCGAAACCTCGTCCCGCAATATTTTCACTCGCACGGCTCGTCCCTTCAGCCGTGTTATTTATGTCTCACTCAGCGCGCCAAATGCGATAATAATGTTGTCAAACGGAAAATCATTTCTCACAGACCCCAGCGGGCATCATCGCCACCATCATTGGCGGTGGAAAACACACAAAGCACGATGCGCTCCTCACTGTCCCGGGACGTGCTGGAAGCTGTGATGCTATGGTTCCATTTTGGCCATCACCGTCCTTATCGACCGGACCAGGGGAATCGCCGTTCCATTTATCTCCGGTAGCCCTTCGAGCCAGTTCGTCCCGAACCGCTAGCGCCTCGGAATGATTAATTACCCTGCTCATTACGGGGGCCACCATTGCGCCACCAAGTCAATCTGGTAAAAGGGGTTTGTTTGGACGTTTTCAGGACCGAATTGCACACCTTATTCGTCTGCGTAAAACTTTAAGGCAAGCATGGATGTAAAGGCTAAATAAAAGGAAAGAAAGTTGAGCTTTTATCTAAAAAGTGATGTCGAAATTAAAAGATTTTCACCTTTAAATGTTGTTTGGTTCTGTTATAAACACACCATACTTTTTTAAATAATAAAGTCTATAAAATTCGTGATAAAGTCGTACCCAATGTTAGAACTTCCTGCATGCTCCACAAAAATTCCAGCATTGATGCTCTATTTTCCAGATACACGCAGATTTATTTTTCTACGACACAAATTTTCCATAACCACGAACATAAAGCGTTCGTAGAATCGGTTGGAGAAAGATTTTCACTTCATAAAATACATTGTTAGTGTCCGCCACAAGAAAAATGGACGCTTTCCCGGCAACTTCTCATGATAGAAGGTTTTCTATTCGTTTCATCTCGTTCGTTCCTTCGCTCATTCGTTCGATCCACCAGCATTTTGTGAAAATACGGAAAAGTGTGTTTTCCACCATCCATCTTCGCTCTTTCGGGCGGTCTCTCTCTTTCTCGGGCTGCTATCTGTTTTATACATCCACGATCCGTAGCATTGGCGCAAAACCCCTCGAAACCTCCGGCCCCCGGCGACATCGACCACCAATCGCAATTCCCAACGGGCGGTTCCTGCCGTTTGGCGTTACACGTAAAACTACTTTGGCTCCGACTCTTGAAATATAAATGATGGAAATAAAAATCTACGAAAGAAAACGGTGGATTAAACCGAGCGAATTCGAGGTTTTTGTTGATCGAAGGGATCGAAGGGAAAAACCCGACATACTATAGCATTCCCGAGCGGGTTTGCACTTCCACATTTTTTGCTCGGGCCTTTCAAGTCGGACGAATCCATCATCGTGTGCATCGTCTATGGAATGCAAGTAGCATCCAGGCCTAGCATCACCAAAGAAGTCCGCAACAGATTGAGCACGAAGGCTTCAAGTGGTACAGTTTGAGGGAGGGATTTTTTAAAAAAATGCTCCCGTTTGAGGTCCACTAGTTTTCCCGGCCTTTTAGTCTTATATATCTAGTCCCCTATCAACGAACTGGTAGAGGACGAAAAACATTCCCAAGGGAGGCTCGGTATGACACAAACATTCTTTGTGCATTATACCACAGAAACGTTGCAGACACCTGTTTGGTGATGATATTTTTCTGCCAATGGTTCTACCCGTGTAGGGTATTTTTCTGTGCTAGTTTTGCACAGTTTTCGAGCATTTTTCATGTAAAAGAATTCCGCATTTGTTACATTGTGGTTGTAAGGTTCGTTTCTTATTTAAGGTATCGTCAACATGTAATGTCCGATGAAGCTGAAAAGGGAATTGAGAGAGTTTTGTTTTAAAAGGGTGAAAAAGGTTCATGTTACAGGTCATAGAAGGTTACAGTTTGCGGTGCATGATTAATCTCGTTCGAAACGAGCAAGAAGCAAAGTAAGAATTTGATTAATTCTACAAGCTCTTAAATATAAAAGTTTTTTTTCTTTTTTGCTTAAAACAAAGGATTAACATTCTTCGCTAAAATTGAATACAAACGCTGTGATCTGAAGTAAGCAAAACGTGTTCATCTTTCTGAACGTGTTCCGGGACAGTTTACCGTCGGCATTTCGGAGCACCCTGAATTAAGTTTCGTTTTGGAACCGAGCAGGTTCAGCACCGACAAAATCCAGACAGACTTCTCGAAGAGGGAAACGAAAAAAGAAAGAAAAAAAAACCGGTACACCACTAACGTGGAATATGGATGAGTAAATAAAGCTGAAACTAATAAATATTTTGGCAGGTTGGTGTGAAATTGTGTACTAATGATGCAGCCATGTCGTGACGCTGCCGATGATGACCTGCTTTGTTTGGTGTGCAGGGCTTGTTTTTTATTGTTATTTGTTACTGCTTCCACTGCAGCTTATTTATATTTTATTTCACGTAAAATGCACCATCCGAAAGGGGCTTTAAGATATGCAGTTCTTTGGCAGCTCGGAGGCTGTTCGGAAGCCCAAAACGGGTTAGACTTGTTAACTGAGGACTGGTAAAAAGGGAAACGTGCTTTTGTTAGAATAACATTGAAACGAAACATTGATCACAACTTTAAAAAATGCCGATACGTTTGTTCTCATGATTTATTTCATATGTTTATTTCATCGTGTGTTTTATTGGGAACGTGGAAATTTATGTTTATCAAGTTGTTTCGAATAAAAGAAAATTGTTTAATGGTCGATTAAACTTTTTGAACTTTGTTTAAAACGTCTTTGAAAACCATTTATCGCAAAAATCAACAGCATTCAAAAAAGATACTATTAAGGTTTAATTGATAACAAAAACCAGGTTGAAACAACTTCCAATTTAAAAAATCTTTAAAGTATTCTGCGCCCCAATATCCAAGCGCATGTTTAGGATGGAGCAAAAAAGGATAACAATAGAAGCATGGATCCGCGCATGCTTCTGAAAAATACATTCCTCATTCAGTACAACCCCCCGAACTTTTATGTTTCTTGTTTCGGTGAGAGAACGAAGAAGGATACTTTGAGCTATACAGTACAGTCTCGGTTGATCCAAAATGGCGAAGGCGGAAAAGCGTTTGTGATGAATTTTCTTTCTTTAACTTTCGATTTTCCAGTGGTTCTTTCGTTCTTTCGCGGTGTACTTTACTTTAATTTGTGTATTGGTAATAATGGTAATGATAGCAGCTTCAATTTTGTATACACTAAGAAATATGGTCTTATGCTTTATCCGCAGTATCTTTGTCTCGAAACTCATTCCTCCATGTTTTCTTTTGCTGGCCGTTTCTTCAACGACGACTCTGAGCAGTCAAAATCAAAAGAAAATTGTTAAAAAATCATGCATAATGTAAATTGGCGACGATTTCGCTGCATCCTGTTTCAGTTTGTTTTCCCTAAAAGATGATACTTTTGCTGCAATGATTGGGATTTATATAATAAATATATTAACCTATTTCAGTTTAAATCGCTCCTTTACTCATATACACCCTTTCAGTGATGCAAAAACTAGTTCCAAACAAGGTGTTGGTAGCTTTTAAAGAAAAAAATTACCACGGGACTAACATCGGTCCGAAACAAAACTTTTCGTTGTGCCTTCGACACCCCCGAAATCGTGTTTTCGGTTTGTTTAAATTTGTTATTAAATTCCGGAGTCAAACCTGCGCGCTGCGGCAAAGATCAAAAGGCGGTTTCAAGTCGTCGGCTTGCCCATTGTCGGCCGCCGCCAAGCATATTCCGTTGGAGAAAAGAACAGAATGGTGCGGCAAGTGTCCAATATGCCTGAAGCTGCGAAAAGAAGATGCTTGTGCAAGGTTTGTTGTTCTAAGTATAAGCCAATGGCCAATAGTGTGGAAATAAGCATACTCGTTCATGCTGAGGAATGTGGAATTCAAAAATAAAATCTAGCTTTGTAAGAGATAATGAATGAAATGAAAATCTTTAAATAAGCATATTTTGTCTACAAATAATTAATGTCCATTTCTACCTAAACCGATCGTTACAAAATCCAATCAACCAGCTTTCAAATTTAGTGTATTTTAAAATAGCATAAGCCTATGTTTACCAATGCGGGCTTCACACAGGACAGGAATAGTTTTAAACCATCCAAATAATTATTTGCATAAACTCACAAAACGCATTTTGAAGATCTACGTGCCTTCGGGAAAGACCACATGACTCGAAAAGCTTCACAGGATAGGAGGTTTATCCCAGCATGATATCTCGTCGAGCGAAATGAAATCAACAAACATCGCCTGGAACTCACGGTGACAAAGCACGGGCCGGGTCTGTTTTGGGAATCAAAATTTCACAATATTTCCAAATTCCCAAAAAACACCTTCTTTTTGCGGTAGCGCTTCATGCGCCGGCACGTAATTGACGATAATTGATTGATTGGTTTTCGATTTTGGGCTGAATGAAGAAGCTCCGAAGTGGATTATGGGGTTTCATAACTGGCTAGCGCCACCGGGCTGCGTACGGTGGAAAGTTTGTGGCATTTTAGGAGAAAACTGTCGTCTGTCAAAAAGTCGGCCGGCGGCACAAAGGCGACCGATTTCATCTGAAAGACATCATCAATCAGTCATTCGCATGACAGAACTTTACGCTGAAAGCCTTTCGTTGTTTCGACGGAAATGTGAAATGATGAGACGGTTCGAGGGTGAGGATAAAGGAGAACCGCGTCTACGATCGAGGGGTTTTCCACTTTAAATTATTCGCTTCGGAAAATCTTCCGCTTGAAAACCGGCTGGCCGGTTGGTTAGCAGCATTCGAAGAGCAATTCATTAGCCAAAAGCAAAAGGTTACGCCACTTTCGCTTTCCACCTGGAGGCCCATCCGGCGAGTCGTCCTTTTTCCAGCCAGTTCCTCCGCGAAAGCAAAACACCTTGCGAATAATGAACGCGTAGGCAGCACGAAGCAGACGGAAATCAGGTCTCGTTGCCAACGGCAACCTCGCAAAGCTAAGTTTTCCATCTGCGTGTCAGAGGCGTCTTAGTTTACCGCTCGGTTTGTCTCAACGAAAATCCCCGTGCGTCAAAAGCGTTCGCCGTACGTTCGAAGCCCCGCACTGCCGGTGCAGGTCGGTACATGTATTTATTATCAATTTTCTGAAAGTTTCATGCATCTAATCCTCGCATGAATTAAACCAGATTAAAAGCTTGCCACCTTTTGCCCCCCGGCCACCTTCGCCCGGTGTTGTGTTGCTAATGCTTTACGATTATTGTGCCGAGGAAAGGTGCACGCAAGATGACGAACTTGCCCAACGGAGGATGGCTTCTTCTTGAGCCCAAGACGTTGGCTTTCTTGGGGCCCCTACGTCGTTCGTCCTAGCGTCGTCTTCGTGTGCTGCCTTTAAGTCGTACGGTGGGAAAATTAGAATACTGTGCGAGCAAGGCAGGATGAATTAAACAATTGACTAGCTGTTTTCATTTACGTGACTTGTCGGTACAAACGACTGTCTACCGAACCGGTTTAAGGTGCGTGTGAGTGCAGCAGGGTGTTGGGGGTTCGTTCACCAGAATCCTCCCTTGGATACTTAGTAAGTCAACATTGCAGCATAATTAAGATGCAGGCTGAGAAACAAACGCTCGGTTAGCATCGTTTCACAAGAAGGGCTTCCTGCTGAACGCTCTTTAAGAATGCGGGATGAAAGGTTCTTAACCGAGGAATTCAATCAATTAAACGTTATTCTTATGAATGAATTCAAGGGGGTTCTAAATACCTTCTCTTAGAACATTTTAAAATAATAACATTGATATGATTATCAGTTTTCGTAATCCGTTTTTCAACATCGATTTAGTATTAAATTATGGAGATAGATATTATATTTTATATTGTAGTAATGCTGTAAAATAACTGTCTTATGTGGTAAGTCTAAGCCTATTTTCCTTTCTGAACACCATGATCGTTTAACGTCAATTCCAAAATGGTTCGGTTGGAGTGGAGATATTCGAAATTCGTTTCCGATAAACCCGCTCGAATGTTTTCAATTTGCATGTTATTAATAAATAAACAATAAATCGTACGCCCCGGTAATACTTTTATTACGTTTTCATTATATTACACTTCGGGTAGGATTTGAGACTGCGGGCCACAAGTTTCCCCTCCCTTCTCCCATTGAATCGGCTCGACGGGATCGAAAGAAACAACAGGAAAAATAAAACCTGCCGAACCCACCCCGTGCTACCCTCGTCAGCCGCGTGCGGAAAAGCGCAGCGGGAAAGCCTTTGTCAGAGCGTCCCCCGTGTCAGTTTTCGCCCGGCCGTCCCTGCGGTGAGGGATGGGAAAAGGGGGCTTTGGTTGGAAAATTTGTCACGTGTTTATTTTTGGGCTCGGCCAAATCCTGACTAGTAAATAATGAACTAGTAGCCGATTGGGTTTTGCACACTGCGGTGAAATGATAAAGTGTGAACAGAATCGTTCTACGATTTTCCATGGAAACTAGAGCAAAACATAAAACGATTTGGATTCACTGGCTTCGGTATCTTAATGGTAAGTTACAAGATTCTAAAACAAATGTAGTATGTCTTAATGGTAAGTTACAAGAAGATCATTCTAAAACAAATGTAGTATGTCGATCATTAACGTGTTTGATGTGGATTTTCATATTTATTTTTAAACATCCACAGCAGATTTTGTAGAAAGTTGTGTGCCAATTAATTTTTATTACTCAGCAATAATTTGATAATGACCACCACATGGTCGGACTGTTTCCCAGTGTTCACCCGGGGCGTTGTAATACCCGCTGGGCCATGACTTGCGCGCGACAGACAACCGGTACGGGAAACCACCGCCAGCCCAATGAGCCCCATATGGTTCGATCCGGTCGGAGTCGGGTCAGGAATAAATCTTTTCCCTCCGCCAAATCTATTCGGGATTAATAGCACATTACTAGCCGCACTATTTATCATGTTGGGAAAATCTTTGCCACTTGCTCTTTTCCTGCGAACGGGGGCCGAACGAATGCGCGCGCGCTCTGAAGGTTTTTCCAACCCCGAGAAAGAAAGGCTTTCCCTGCTGCTGAATAGAAGAAACAAAAGATCACCGGAGGATGCGCTTGTCCAGACGGGAGAGAAAGGGATCGAGACGGCGAAGAAAACTGGATCGAATGTGCCGGACGGACGGAGCGAGCAAGTGTAAATAGGGATGACTTTTTGATTCGATTTCTCGCGGCCCGTCGACCTTTTTCGCATCCTTCCCGTGGCTTGTTTGCTCGTCGTCAGTTTCATGGCTAATTTCCGCCCGTTCGTCCGGAATCCCTGAATTGGCACGAGGGGGAAAGTCGGACGACGAGGGCTGAGAGTTGTTTTCCTTGTACCGCAGTCGGTGTCAGCCCGTGCGGGTAGCTATTATTTATTAAAATCGTTACACCATTTCTAAATTTGCTGCCGTGCGAGGGGGTTTTTACCCGGGGAACCGAGTTTTCCGAGCGAATCGATTTGAGAATAACACTTTGCGGGGAAAGAAAAGGGGGATGGTTTGGTTTTACTGGAAATATCCTTCCACAGAACACAGGGAAAGGAAAACGATGGAAAGATGTCCTCTTTTATTTATCCCAAATTATTGCCAGAATGTGAACAACTCGAGTATATTTTGTAGGAGAAAAATATTCCAATTTCTATTGCCTACGATTAGGAATGAATTTTCCGCGTGAAAAAAAAAACGAATGATGCCTCAAGTTTAAACCTCCCACCAATCAGTCACCTCCAGGAAGGCCCACCTTGTAACCCTTCTCACCTGGGCGTCGGTGGAGGAAAAACAACATCCGTTTTCAGCACAGCGTGCCAAAACTAACAGGTGGACAGGTCGCTGTCAATAGCAGCGTACCCCTCCGGAAAAACAAATCTATTTTCCGTTTATTTGCTGTTTATATTAAATTTCGCCACGTGGCCCGCATTAAGGGAGGTGGTATCGGGCGGCATTCTCGTGGCACACGCACACGTTCTGACTAATTTCAGCTGTAAAGTGTGTCCGCCCTTTGCCGGTCGTCGGTTTTGACGCGTGTGCAACAGGCACATCGGTGTTTGGTGGGTGGAAGATAGGGTTGTTGGGATATGTGTGTGTGTTGGTCCTTTTTTTATGCTATTGACATTACAATGTAACAACAGGAATTTTCGGTGATCAAAAGCATAGTTGTTACATCAATTACAGAGAGTAAAAGGTGAGGCATAATTGAGAGTAGCATCGCAAGAAACACGTGGCGCGGTATCTGCAACGATTATTTGAAAATTTTCATTTGCAACTTGAAATGATGGAGAAGGTAGAACAAATTAATTTGTAAGCCTGTAATACTTGCACAGGTGAGAGTCGCGTGGCCCAAACACTCAAGTAGGAAAATAATTCTTCCGGTAAAAAATAGCTTTTCACTAGGATCATCCTTTCAAGTTTATGCAATTTATTGTTTCAACGACAAAATAATAAACTTTTTGTATAACTACGCCCTAGTACCAGTTTATTTCGTACCGTCCGAAGTTGAAAATGTCTCATAATAATGTGACGAGACTACCGTAAATTGTTCCATAGAATAGAACTGAAATAAAATCTCGTGTACAATAAGATTTCTTCTTTTTGAAACAGTATTTCAGTGTGAAAAAGTTGTGGTATACTCGTGAAACTACGGTTACTATGATCAGGTTTAGCAAATATTACTGATAAATACAATGTTTCGTGGCTTACTTACTAAACTGTAAGGGATTCAAGGATGGAAAGATCCTCTATAAATACAGTCTATAAGGACAGAAAGTCTACAATTTATTTTTATTATCAAACTATGTTTAATTATGTTTAATGTTGGTGTATTATTTTGCCAACCTGTTAACTCTAACATGATGGGGAAAATTGTATTTTAAGGTATTAAACGAACTGATCAGAACTATTGCGCTTGGCTGTTTATAAGCTCTTGAGAAAGAGAAGTCACAGCGCAGGCTCAAATTTACATTTACATTTATTTTGAGTACAATTGTTTACCTCAAGGGCTATACAATACATAACATAAGATTACCTTAAAAGATGTAGGGGTTTAGATGGGATTATAAGGAAACGGAATTGGGCGATGGAAATATTGTAGTCAAATAGTTCGTTTCAAGCATTAAAGGCAGACAGTTACCGAAGCAAATTATTAAAAAAGAAGTTATTTTAAGTAAATCTTTTACTAAAAATAAAAAGTATATTTCAAGATACTCTTACTTTATCGTTTTGCAAACAAACAAAAATACATTACAGACATCCAATGTTCCGTCGTAACAAACTCAGATGAAGGTAATGCATGATGAAATGAAGCATGAAACACCTACAAGAGAACCCATTTCCCAACCGCACGCGGGGCGAGAATTTAACGACACTTTCGCGCGAGAAAACCCACTGACCACACATCGCAATGCAGAGGGTTTTTTGGCCAGATCGCGTAACCACGCGGCCTTTCAAGAGATGATTGCCGTATGCGACTTGCTGGAAGGCTGGAAAGACCGGTCGGCGAGTTAACTGGTAACTGGAAATTCGTTTCCAGCCCTAAAGGTTTGCCAGGTTCGCGGGACCGTTTGTTGTGCGCCCTCGGGGCGAGGTTAAGGTTGTCCGTTTTTCCTTCTTCAACCGCCCGCCGAAGGGTGCGTGGTATCAAATATCACATCGACCGCATCGGAATCGGTGGCCGATCGATCCAATTACCGCAGCCGCAGCGTGGAGGACGTTTCCAGTTTTATTTTGTTATTCGAATGCTGGGAGTTGGTGAGAAGGTGGAGTACCGGCCGCCCTGGACCAGTTCCGTCTACGGGCTCGACTGGTCCCGTGGGCTCCGACGAAAGGTGAGTTTTGCGTCGTCATTTTTGTCATCCCTATGGCTGCTGTTTTTCGTTTCGATTTCGGTCCGGTGGAACGTCAACTCTTGACAGTCGGTGTGGTCAGAGATTTCCAGCGGTTCGGGTCGTTCGTTGACCTCGACGCGACAAAAGAACACATGTTTCACCTTGAAGCAATGGTTGTTCTATTTAAGATTTCTTATGAGCCACTGTTGGTTTTCTTATTGACCTAGAACAGAGTTTAAAGCTGAGCTCAATAAAAAAAAAATGATAAGATTATCCCAAATTATTTTTTCCCATTTCACGATTGGCGTTATTTTCCCTGAAAATAGTGCTCCTTTAAAGCGACGTTCAACCCACTCCCGCTAGTGTGTGGAAGTCCACCGGTTTGATTCTTGGTGAATTTATTTATGCACAGGGATTTCCCGGAAAACGCACCGCCGGCCCCGAGGATTAAGCGCATGGAATTATTTCCGCATATAAATTGACATTGCGGGGATTTGGGGAGAACAACAACTAATGCCGCAGCACGACCACATCGGCCTGCTGCCGCATTGCTCAGCGCCAAAACCGGGCGAAGCTCGATGTGGTGGTCGCACCGTGAATGATAGGGCTCGGGATTGGCTTGGCAGGGCATATTTCCCCTTCTGGAAAGGATCTGGCAAAGATTGAGCCAATCCACAATGCTGCTCCACCAAACCTAATAGTCCTTGGAGAAACACACAAACACACACGCAAAAAAGGAAGCAAAAACTCTTCGGCACGAAAAAGACAACGGTTTACTATCGTTTCTCACCATTTTCACCGCCATGGGTTGACTCCTTGGCAAGGAGATCAACGTGGTTTCTTTTATTTGCATGCTGGCAAGGCGTCGGGAGGCTTTCGGGTCTCATAAATCGCTCCCGGAGATCATGGCCACGGGCAGATTCGCATACGCTGTTTCTATTCGGCTTGAGGACGGAGGATTATGTTGGCCAAACTACACACACAAACCCACACACTGACCCGAGGGAGTAAGGATTTGGTGAGTTCCAAAATCAAAGAACATCCTTTCGGTACCTGAAGTTTTGTCCGCCTCCATAAACCTTATTCATTTTGAAAGCTTGTAGTAAATCGGAGCTTGTGGGGTTAAATTCTGAACGAATAAATTTCAGCTGTATGTATCCTTTCTGATGTTTTGTTTCATTTTCTGCTCATGTTCTTATATTTTGATCAGGTAAAGTTGTATTAAAATCCTTTGTCGGTTACTTATTTACCACTCAATCGAATTCTGTTTCAAATTAAGAGTTCTTCGTTTGAATGAATCAACTGAATTTACTCGTTTGTTACAAGATAGGTTTTTTAAAATGTTTTCTATTTTATGGTAAATTAAAACATTTACATTGTGTTTTACTTTCTTTTATTCTATGTTTTCTTAAACTATCTTACCATGAAGGTGAATTTTGTTATCTCTTGGTCACTAATACAATGCTTATAAAATTTTTTTCTAAAGCTTAAGTATGGAAGATAAGGTAATCATTTTCTTAACATAAACTAAATTTTCGAGACTAACAGTCATAACGAGATAATTTTAAATTTTGAATAAATTTAGGTTTGTAAAACTCATATAAAATCTTGGTAAATTAAATGAGGTTTATACATGCTCAAGTTCATACATGCTCAAGCATTTAACGCATTTGAAATCGGTACACTTAACAAATACTTCAAACTTGTTACTAGTGCAAGTGTTTTCAAACAAATTGTACCATTTTTGCTACCCAATGCTCCGTAATCCTGGTTTATCCTCAGCAACTATCAGCCTGAAACTATGGCACCAGACACCCAGAGACCAAGTTTATTGACCATTAACACTCAATTTTATCGCACCCAATAACACTAGAATGTAATGGGATCGGGAGGAAAAAAACAATGGCTGATCGCATCGCTCCCCGGCACGCCATTGCGTTTGGGAACGCAAATCCTCTAATTGGTTTGGTCACAATTGAAAAATGCGAAAATAATCCCAACGTTAACGTTCGCGCCGTGTTGTGTGTCGCTTTAGTGATCGAACCAGAATCGAGGTGGCTTGCGGGGTGGAGAAAACACTGGCTAGAATTAATTCGTCCTATTGCGCTCCACCCCGTTTCATGTAATCCACGCACGTCATTGACGCAACATTCGTTCCTGCCATCGATCGGAAGCCAAAGGCATTGGCGCAATCAAAACATCAAACAAATCGTCCGCCAATCCCCAATCGTTCCAACCGAAATGTGCGACTTCCGGCGTGCATTCCAACGCGCAGGGCCGCCGGAACAATCGCCGACTCCAGCGTCTTGTGTGGGGTGCCATAAAAGGGAACCTATAAACTCATAATGACATCATAAAAATCGAATAAAAAATCACACCCCCATCCATTCGGAGGGTGTTCCGATGGTTGGAATTGGCCAAACTATCCGTGCGAGGGTTGCTGTATGCTGTCGAGGAAATGATAGTGACATGTCGATTTTTTCCTTGATGTGGCCTGTGGGGACTACTTTAGCAGCTGGGAAATGTTCCATTAGGAAAACCATCGAAGGCACTACGCTTTCCGAGCAAGCAGGCAAGAAACAATGTGCCTTTTTCCTATCCATTTTCCGAGTGAGCCCACCGACACGAGTCCGGAAAACCAAACCACCCCCAGAGAAAACCGTAGGCATGGTGATAAGGAGAAGCGTGACTCCTTCTTGCCAGGTGGTTTTGTTGGTTAGTTAAAACGAATCAAACCTTCCTCCCGATCCGAGAAACGGAACTACGTCTTCTCGGTTTTACCCCCGAGGAGAGGTTGAACTTTGGTCATAAAAGGGACCAGAAACGGTGGCAGGACACCAACCCCTTCCGGGACCCATCCCGGATACCCGCCGAAAGGGGAAGAGTGTGTATTTTAATGGAAAAACAATGCTTCTCTAGTTGTTGTAGGGCCTTGCTGAGACGAGAGTACTCTGTGCCATGGAATTGGGTTTGCTTGAAACATTCGCTACACAAATACATCCTTAGATCGGTCCATTAGCTCGGGTAGCGTAAAGTTGTGGAATTTATGTTCATGCGGTTCATGCGGTTCCTTGGTTTCCCTTCCTACGCGTCCCTCAAAGGCACATCTCTGCCAGAACGCTCCCTGGTCGGACTTGATACTCGCATTATTAGTGTGATTAGCAAAGAGAAAAAAAAACATCATCCGTCACCCTTTTTCAAAGGAAAAACTTGGTTTTGTTGAGCAAGTTCCCCTGCCGTACGGAGGCAATCAAACTCGCTATCGGTTCAGTTTGAGTGCGGGTGAAGTGAATATAAAATCTTCCTTTTATGACGACCATTTGCGCAGAGACATGTGTGTGACGATTCTCAACCCAAAATCCGGGGGGAATTCCAGCGCCAAACAATCCTCCAGCGGGCCGCCCTGAGCTATCCTTGGAGACGGAATCTGCATCTGATCCCAGCCTAAGCTGCAGCAATAACCTTGAAAACACTTTAGCGCTGGCGAAGCTGTTCGGGATGTGGTAGATCCGGAAGACGTGAGTAGACTTTTTTTCCAGTGGATTTTTTCCGCTAAACAGAGGATCAAGAAGTTTTTGGGAGGAACTTTTTCAGGACCACAAAGGCGTGAAGGGCAAAGGACGTGCCCGGATTGTCGCCAGTTAAGCGAAAAGTTGACTCTTATTGATTGATTTATGACATGACTGATACAACTAAACAGGTTAAGCCGATGGGTTATCCAAGTAATGGTGAAAAAGAGAGGTTTAACAAATTAAATTGTAGCATCCGGGGATCTACGAATTTAAAAGTGTATTCCATAAAATCAGCAACCAGCAACCAAGCAATTATGGTTAATTTTGAATAAAGTTGCGCTTTTGCTAAAGTCCTTTTTAATGCATAATTTTAAAAACTTTTATCTGGAAATCTAGGCTATTATCACTACTACTACTTAACACATAAGTAGCATGGCCGATTTGTTTGCTTATTCTTTCATCTGTCACTTTGTCTCATCGCGAATCATCATTAGAAATTAAAGTATAGGCTGGCCCCGCCGTACCTCGGCCTCGCTTTAAGTCGTTTGAAAAATCGTTCGAAGCTAGTTTGTAGTAGCGTGCTTTACTCTTTAATCATACGATTCAATGCAATTTGTATGACAGAAGATTCGAACATAGGAAACATGGACATTTTTGGGTCCGACCTCGCTTTTACGTTGCTGTCACAGTCGCATAAGGTGTTGTAAAACGGGACCAGCCTGTATTAGAAATATTTTAGCCCATGACGTATCAATTTCATCAGGAGACCAGCAGAAACCAGTTATATGACAAGCCATTTCTTTCAGTCAAAACTTTGCGAAAAGTATGTTCTAAATTATGGAATATTGTTTTATAACCAGTTGTTAAATTACAAGAACTATGGAAACAACTACCAAATTATGAGTGTAAGTTAAAACATTAACAGTTTAGGTAAAATTCGCTTCTTTCCATAAACATTTCTAGAAAATAGTAAAGTCGCACGTTCTGTGTCATTTAAAAGTGAATCGAATTGCTTCCTAGCATCGTTTTGACCATCTTGACAGTTTTAATCTGTACTCCATCTCTAAAACTACATTCATGTTGCCTTTTCTTATCACATGCCAAACTGTCACAGGCCAAATTGTGTGCTGTTCCTACTGGTACTGTCTTCCATCGTCCATCGATAAAGAGTACCAAGAACGATACAGGATGTCTATCGTGCAGAACCATTGTAGGTTTCTTGTCTTCCAAGACATTTCAAGTGCGAATAAAACCTCCCTTGGAAAAGCTTCTTTTTGTCACCGGTCTTTTAAACGGAACGGAAATAGACCAATTTTCTGGCCAGCAATTTCCGACCGGTGCCGGAACGGTCAGCTTTCCGGGGGACTGGTGTCGAACATGTGAGTTAACATGTGTCATGGATCGGGGTTTATGTCATTCGAAATCACATGAACCCAATGCGGTTTCGTCTGTCTGATGATGATGAAGGAATCTGGGCTTCCTCTTTGGGCAATCATTAGGCAGGATGTTGATGAACTTAATCGATCACGGGAGGGAAAAGGGGTACAAGGACGTTCCTCCTTCGTTCAAGACAGACATGTTTATGTAAATGGAAACTGGGACTAAATAATTATCCCCTGATTCCTTTACAATCCTGACAACACCATTCCACCTGTGTTGAAATGTGAACTTGGAAGGTGTGTTGCATTACAGCATCACAAATCAACAACCAACGGCGGAGGAAAACGACTGGACGTTACGGATTAGCTAAGTGATTCATTTGGTCGATTTAATTGTTAATTAGTGAGCTTGAGGTCACATTCCCGCAGTCCCGGAGATGCTTGCACACGGAGCGGGATTTTACATTTACACATGTAAACCGCCCCGCTGTCCCTTCCGCATCCGGTGCGTTTCAACGGAATCTCGGGATGTTATACCGCAGGGAAAATTTATCGCATCCGGGATTAGCGCGCAGCAGTGTTATGCAATTTCGCAGGAGACCGAGAAGACAAGGCACACCATGTGGTAGAATGTATGCCGACCCCTTCTCGTATGCCCTTTAATACATGTGAGCCCTACCAAAAGTCACCCACACACCCTGCGGGGAAAAGAACTTTGCCACATCCCGTGCATTAGCAGACACATTATTATCGCCTTCTGAGATTAGGTACACCATCTGTAAACAAAACGCAAATCGAACAAGGGTTGCCCAAAAAGAACTCGGAAGGTCGAAAAGTAGGCTAGCGTCTCGGCGCGAGGGTTGCTTTAATTTTACACCATCAGCAGGAGCGACCGGCGATGTTTCCTCGTGGTCCTCGCTGGGTGGGAAAAGTGATTTATGTCCATCGCCCTGTCTAGGGGTTGCGCTAGCTACCTCATCCTTGCTTGCTGGGTAGAACCCCTAAAGGCCGGAGGTAAACAAAGGAAGGGCGTACATTCCCATGGCATGACGGTGTAAGTTTTTGTCTCCGAACTTTGGTGTTTTTCGCTCTGGAGGAGCTTTTGGAATATCATCATCACACTGCTCCATTAGGCGCTGGGCCTTCCCTCTCCCCCACCTACCTGCACACGTGACTCCGTGAGGCCGATCCGCATGGCGATCTCCTCGCGCATGAAGATGTCCGGGTAGTGCGTCTTGGAGAAGCACCGCTCGAGCTCGTTCAGCTGCGCCGGCGTGAAGCGTGTTCGGTGTCGTTTCTGTTTGGTCCCATGTTTGTCAGCGTTCTAGGTGGAGAGTAAGAAAACTATGTTCACCTTTTGGGGCAGTGGCAGCGGGGCAGCCCCAACCGAGGGGCAGCCCAACCGAGTGCAGGCGCGCGCCAACTGGAGTCGCCCCCCCGTATAGCTACATTTACCTGATCCTGGTGGATGTTGTGCGGCTCGCACAGGGATCCCGCTCCCCCGCCGCTGCCTGCGCCGCCGCCACCGGAGCCCACCGTCGAGCCGCCGCCACCGGTCCCGCTGCCGCTGTTCACGTGCAACCGGTTGCCATTGCTGTCGGAGGTGGCGGAGTTGGGCACCTGGCCGAACCCGGACGCGCCGTGCAGCGACGTCAGGCCCGACTTTGGCAGCTCGCAATCCTTTGGTCCTGCGGGCGGGTAGAAATGGTACACTGTTAACCATTACATGATTGGATTAATTAGTTGTTACTTCTTTTCAATGCTGGAGATTGTCAACAATGGTTCGAGAAAATATACATAAGAAAACATCAACAAACGTTTAAAGAACACATGCGTGGCAAAAGGAAGAGGTCATTGATTAATACACTAAGGAATCGGTTGTTGTAAAGCTCAATACAATTAGCTACGGATTGTTTTACCAATTAATGGTACGTTTTTTCAGTTAAAATTATAGATTCTTAAAATACTTGGAGGAATGTGGCATTCCTGCCAATATTCAGAGAAATCATCCAGATGATCTGTAACTAAACGTGTTTCTAAGCAATTGTCTCGCGTGTTGTATTATTAAATTAATTTTGAATGTAAGGAATTTCAAGAATAGCATTGGCATAGTTCAATAATAACCCTCAATTAATGCAAAATCTGCAGGATGTCATACACATTTTTTTAAACGTTGGATTTGATTTCATGAAGACAATTAGTCTCAGCCAAGAACGTTTGATGATTAAGATTTTCTACAGTATGAACGAAGCAAACAATGTCACAATAAAATAGTAAACATACTATCATAAATATGTAATTTACAGATAAACCTGTGTAGTAGCTTAGCTTCCTAGTATTGCTCGTAGATTTAATAGCTTTTAATTTTTTATTTACATCATTAATTTTGGTTTTGGTTTGGTTAAAGGTTTTTAATGCTCTCTGTGTTATTTTAAAGATAAAGGCTCTCTGTGTTATTTTTTCTTTTAACTCTTTTTAGATTAACAAGGCTATAGAAATGAAGGAATAACATACACCAAAATGGCAAATTGGAATACATACGCTCTATAGATGAAAGAAAATATATAAAGGTAATAGATTTGACACTATTGGAATTCTGGCAATAAGCAGCGAAATTTATGGCTTGTGTGCCACCTTAAGCGATTCGTTCTGTAACTTACTAAAATCTGTTAGATCTTATTTTTTCACTTGTTGTTGAACGCAAGAAATATAAATGTTAAAACCACGATTCTATAATTGTTTTAAAAATGGTCTAAAATCACGTACATTGTTGTGCTTGCTTTTGTGTAGTATAATTTAAGGATTTTATGGAAAATTGAAAATCTTAGCATATGTAGGGCTTGTTTATGGTAAGGGTGGTCAAATAGAGTATTTAAATACATTTTATAGCCTCATAACGACCCAACCTAACTTCAAACTTGCGATGGAAGTTGTCTCCTTGAGTTTCAGTTATTCAGCAAGCATTTTCATGGTTTTCCATTTTGGCTGCACCCTCCTGCTTCACTGTGAATTCAACAACAATTTTTAAGTTTTTGCCAGCTTCACTCTGAAGAATAATAGATGGCACTTTTGCCCCAAAATATAACTTTTTTTATTAACTTAGATTTTTCCGCGAAAAATTATTGATATTTTACACTGTCCTCACGAACCATTTTCTCTATTACTCAGCTTTGCGAAGTGACTCTTATCTTCAAGTTTTTGTTTTGGTTTAGATAGATTTTGACAGCTTATTTAATTTGTTGGAAATATTATATGATTACCCTCCATTTTGCAGCGCAGCATAAAATATATGACAAGCATGAGAAAAGTAGACTGCTCGGCATGAAATTCGGTACACTATATCTAGTAAAATGGATAAACTTATCTGTATAGTATTTGATTAAATTTTAACTGAACAATACCAGGCGGCTCACTTGCCCCAAATTCCGCTAAATATTTCTTGCATAACATAGTGCTTGGAATGCGGTTTTTTATGCATGGTTATACACCTCAATTGTTTCTGGCAACAAGTCACTCAAAGGAACTATAAGTCAAGAGCCGAGATTCGTTCTCTTCTGTTCACAAGGACGAAGTAAACGATGTCCCTGACGAGATCAGAAAAAGCCCCTTAGTAGCGATTTCATATCATCGATTGACGCCTTAACAACCGAGACCACTGCAGGAGTCTTCTGCACGCCATCAAACTCTTGTCACATTCGATAACACCGTGAGCCGATGGGTCTGTTCAGTGAAGAAAAATGCGGCTCTGCTGACGATGATCCGCGGAGATCCGCTTGACGATGTGATATTTTTTCCTCGATCACCCGAGTGTAGCACTTTGCTCTGTACCTTTCGAAGTTCGTTCTTAGTTATTCCACCAAAGGCCGGTGTATTTCTTTTTTCACCTCGGTGGAAGACAAATTTGAGCTGGCGAAGGGAAGGCAGAGTTCAGGTCCACGGAGCAGCGAGACACGGATCAGAAACACTTTTATGCTACTCTTCATATGCAGGTGTTAATTTTAACACATCCATACGATTTTGGCTACCGTTTTGTGGTGCAGTTTGTCAGCTTTGCGAGCGCCTCCCCCTCTCCATCGGCATCGCCCCCTTGCAGGCTTTTCTCCCCTTTGCATGAAGACGAATTTCTAATGGTCGGCCACTTGCCCCAACCGCCGAGTTTGACGTCCAACCGTTGGGGTGTAATGTTAGCACAAGGAAAGGAACTTGAAAGAAAAAAATGCACAGGAAAAAAGGCTTCGAAACAGGACCGAAGACAAGCCACGGCGCACACCATCGTGCACAGCATGAGAAATAAATACACAGGTAGCTAAAGTGGCACCTTCGTGTGCGCCATCACCCCCCGAATTCCCTAAATCGATGGCGTTCCGCTGTTGGAGACCCTGCGCCCAGGTTTAGGGTGCACAAGGAGGGTTCCATCCTGGCCCACCTGAAGGGGGAGAAGCATTCCTTTCGATCGAAACTGTCAGGTATGTGTTCTCTCGACTTGTCTTCAGCGGACGGCGAGTCGAGTTTAACGAGCAGACCATCTCGCTCGAGGAGATCATCTCTGGTGCCTTCCACCGAACCTTCGCGTTTGCGTTGTGTCGCTTCGACTGTTGTTTTTACAGCCTCCACGGTCAACCAGAAGCTGTTACATTTTCCTTCGCGTATTTGTTTTTCGTTAAGAAAGATTCAATCGCTCCAAGCTGGACTGGGGCCGGGTCGGGAACCGGTACTGAAGAGAAGAATGTTCATTGATGCATACGAGCCACACGCAGAGACGGAGAATAAGATATGCCGGAGTTTGAGCTGTCTGATGGATTAGTTTTTGATTGATGTAATATAATGAAGGTGTTGAAATCTCTGTGTTCTTCTGTTCTCGGGAGCGAGAGCATCAACTTTACAGCGGTATGAATATGAGGCAAATCCTTTTATTGATTGTTTAATTATGTTCACAAAATGATGTTGTTGTGTCGCATTCATGGGATTTGACTCGTGGGGTGAGATATTTATTAACTTTTCTGTAGGAAAATAATTGATTTTTGGTTTTATAATTCAATGAAGGTTTTGTAATAATATTAAGTTGCTTAAACAAAGTTACAATATTGCGATTCGTTAGAATTTTTTGTCGTAATTTTAATAATTGATGTTCATTTGATATAAATGATGTTTTTTCCATTCCTAATATTACTTGTTGTGCACACAACAGCCTAAAATCTGTGGCTCTATAATTTTATGAGGATAAATTTAATTAATAATTTTCAATACTGCTCTTTGGAATTATTTCTCGAATATACTCCAACTCGTATTTATTAGCGTTTCAATATAGTGATTCTTTGATATCTTCTTCTTAAAGTTAATGTTTGATGTTCATTTGATTTAAATGATTTTTTTAAATCCAAAACATTATTTGTTTTTCGAACGACAGCCTAAAATCTATGGCTGTATAATTTTATGGAGAAAAATTTGATTAATAAATTTCAATACTGCTCGTTGGTATAATTTTATCATCATCGATTATTTAGTTATTTTTAAAACCATTTGGTATGGTTTATTTCATATGTTTGGAGAAAAACATAATTATACTTTCCAAAAACTATTTAAACAGTTGTACTGAAGTTGGAAAGCATTATTTCTCAAAGTGTTTGAATTTTTACGCCTAATCAAAACGCTTTCCACAATCTCTCAAATATGCTTCAACTCTTTAAAACCCTCTTTTCTGCTTCATGAACTTCTATCAAATTTGGTGAAAAACCTGCCCAAACCGGTCCCACACTGGCAAGCGACCTTAAAAACCGACCATCATAACCGCCATCAAGCACCGAACCGGCAAGCGGACGACTCCCGAGGGTCCATTTCATTGTGAATTATGAAAAACCTTCCGCCGTTGCGCTGAGACAGCGCCGGTTTTGGGTGGCGAATCTCGTCCACTACCAGCATGTGTCGGAGGACACGCCGTGAACGCCTTACAGGCCTTAACGCCTACGTTCAAGGTTGACGTGGACTCAGCAACCACCCCAGATAACCGTCATCAGCATGATCGTCATCGCCGTCGCCGTCGCGTTCGGTTCATGATTTAATGTGATAATGTGGAACGGGAGAATGGAAAACCATTCGTTGTCCTTTCCCTCCGGCCCTCGGGTAGACGGACCCCCTCCAGGCGGCCTTCGTTCTTCGGCCGAAAAAACCGTCACGAGCTGAGCTTTAAACATCGTCATCACATTCCGACCGTGCCGACCATGGGGATCGATATGATGAATATTAAAAAATAATATAAATGCCCTCCGCGTCAGGGAAGGAATCCCCCGCTTCGTTGGTCTTTGTGTTGGGTTGTTTGTTTTCTTTTCCGCTTCATTGTATTTTAAACACGCGTCAGTAATAAATATTTAAGGAAGTCATCTGAGGTGGTGTATGGTGTTTTTGTTTTGTTGTTTGCTACTTGCCATAGGAAATGTATGGCGAAATAAGAAGAATTCTCTGAAAAATTCGTCCTTAAATGATGCTCGTTTTCAGCAGATATTTTCCAATCAATATGTTACGTTACCTTTAAGTAAAGTGCATACCCGGATACTAATGAATTGGGCAAGTGACAGTAATGAGTGTAAGCTTTCACATTTTTACATGCTTTCTAATGCATTTTGCTGATTTCCCGAGCTCGTGTTGTATCTCGCGGCCTCGTACTTCCACGTCCTATAGCTTCACTAGTCCTCGTTCTGTCTTTTTTCTTCTCTTCCTCCCAGCGTCACTGTCCATCGCCTGCCTTTGGCCAGTCGGCACGTACACGCTTTACGATAAAGTGCAATTTGCCACATTTCATCGGAAAATCGATTTGAAACTCGTCCGTGCAATGGATGCCATTCACATTCTCTTTTTGGAAGGTCCGGGGGTGGGAAAATCGTTAGTGAGGCTAGGAAAATGCGACAAAATGGTCTGGGTTTTTTGTTTTTCACGTCATGCCAGTACGCTTCGTTCTGCCGCTTGCTGTAACGATCGAATTTTCCGACTCCAGTCAACGGTGTCGTTTGGGGAAGTTCCATTTTCCGAATCCCTTCGAAATCGTTTCAGTGCGTTCTCTCGTTCTCTGTTCGGTACGAGGGAAACGCCACTTTTTCGGGTGGAGATAGGACATCTTTCCAATGCCCCCGGTTCCGGTTCGATCGATGCACCACGGAAAATGGGAGCGACACTCTCGCGACAGCGCCGACACGTGCACAACGTCCCGGAGGCAGGCAAGCACTCGGGCAAGTTTCAGGGACGGAAAACGTAACCGGTCTCCGTAAAATGTGTCCCCCTTAAGCCCTCCCGCCGATCCCGTACACTCCGCTCTTACGCCTGCCCTCGTAGTTTTCCCAGGAAAATAGGTTTTAATAAAATTAAATTAAACATTATCACCATTTCATTCGGGCCACTCGTCGGGCCGGACTCCCCTTTTCGGACGAGGTGTTTGGGGGGAAATCCGCCGAGGAAAAAGTGCACGAGCTGAGCCATAAAATATAGCCCCGTTTCAAAGTGCTCTAGCGAACGTTTCGCTCGGTTCAGATTTGAAATACAATAAAGGAAGTGGAGATGTCTGCCGGGGACATCCCAATGGAAACTGTGGGGCTTAGGTTTATGTTGTACGGGTATGGCCACGTCGCTGTAAGTGTCCTTTTGCCGTTGTGTTCATTGTAAATGGTAGTTTTGGAAACGATTTCCATGAGCTTTTCAAAATGATTTTCCGCGTTTCGAAGAACCATTAGATGGAGATTTTTAGCGGTTCGACTATAAAAATGTAATGTTTACTAGCACAATACGTATCAAATAGTTATGGAATATTTACTTACATAAGTTGAAGAAAGTATGCGAAACGAGCCAGAGAATTTACAAGATTTAAAAGAAATAACTAGAATGTCTTTAACACAAGAAGAACGTGGTGGGTACGTTTCAGTTAAAGGGTTTTGTCTCGCTATTTTAAACTACCTTTATAATTTAAATGAATTACATTTGAAAGTCTTCTTAAGCCTCAGAAAAACGAACTTTTCATTCTTTCACCAACGTTTTTAATTTTTTTGAGAGAACTTTTTACACGCTGTGCGGTGTAACTCTGCGTGTCTCAGAGCGTTGATTTTTAAATCCCACCGTGTCGGTGTCATATTCAATTACGACGTTTCAATTAAACGATCATAATTTCAATTGTTTACCGTTTAATTATGAGACCATTAATTATCATTTTATGGACGCAAATTTACACGCGCTTCCCATATGGATGCGCTTAAGTGTAGCGGGGATCATAAACGATAGTATGTGCTTTTTTACTTAAGTTTACACTGTTTGCCGCGTTACATTGCGGTCGGATCGGGATTGACCAGCCGAGAGGACCTAATGATCTCCATTAACACACACTCTCTCTTCCTCCCCCCCTTTACGTTCTACCACACGAAACTATTTCCGCTTTTCCGTGGAAACGGTTGTACTTTGTGCCGGTTGATCGTTTTTAACCTGGCACTTTTCCGCGCGCACAGGTGCATAATGAATGTCTGCTAATATGCAGTAAATTATGCTAGTGTGCTTTATGTAAGCGGATAAAATAGTACGGGCCCACAAAGGCATGGTTGGGACAATTCCCGCAGGTGAAGGTAAAATGTGATAGCATCGCGCGGATTGCAGTTCATTTCGCATGCATGAAAGTGCACGAGACTCGTTGTGAACTCTGTGGAGTGGGTTCGTAAATTACTCCGCGAACCACAAACGAACGCTGATAGTGTCGATAAAATAGAAACGGTTTCCTATTGGTCGAATAGAAATCATGGAACCAATAGAGACAATCGATTCTATCATCGTTACCCATTAAAATCCCATTTAATTTGAATCATTTGAATGAATCGTCGGTATGATAGTGATTTGAAATATGTGATCTGATTTTTGTTTTTACTTTAGCTTGTTTTTATTTTTATTTTCAATGTTTGAATAACAAATTAAAAGAAGCCGCGCAATAGGAGCCAAGCTGAATTAAAAAGCCAGAATAACTTATTTATGATTAATAATTCGTGTCGTTGTAACAAATCCACGTTTTTTAGGAGTTCGAATCAGCGGAAAAATGAATGGATACATACAAAGTTTAAATCATAAACTGCAAAAACAGAATGTTTTGAATCTGTCTTCTTTGCTAGATTATGTTTTCGTCATATCACATCTTTGGAATGTTTGCTACTTTTGAACTATAAACATAAAAAAAAGAATTTATTGTAATCATTAATACTTTAAACTCGTAAAGAGCCTCAATTCCATCGTATTTCTTTTAACACCACGGAAAACTCCAATGTTGAAAGCTTGTAATGAATGTTGTTGTTATGATGTTAATGAACAATGTGTGAAGAAATAAGCAATGCTAATTATAGTGAAAATTATCAATTAAATTAACTATTAAGGATTTCTTCTTGGCGTAACGACCTCTTGGTCATGCCTGCCCCATGAAGGGCTTACTAAGGATTTATTTATTTTGTTAAGGATCATTATCATTTAACAATTAAATGATGGATGGATAATGAACGTTTTCGTTGAACAATTATTGATTTTTCCGTTTGTGTATTACGAGTTTATTCAACTAATTTGATCAACTAGAAACAATCCCCAATAGAAAGGAGTTTTGTTTCAATTAGAATAATAAACGTAAGCAGTAAAAGTATCAGAGAAAACTGGTTTGTCAACAAGGGTTAGGAAGAAAGTATTTTAGATAACCGACATTAAAAGAAGGTATTGAAGCAGTGAACATGCAATAACAGCGATAGAAAATATACATTCAATAACAATTGTTTGCCAAACTAGAAGACATCCAATATAGTCTACTCTTCTAAATAGCTCTAGGAAAAGGAACGCTTAGGGCTATATCAAAATGATATCGATTGTAGATACTCACCACCCAATCCAGCTGCGTTGAGATTGTTCAGCATATTAGCTGAGAAGTTGCGTATCGATAACGCCGACAGTTTGACCCTTTGCGCTCCAGGTGTGAATAAGGATACAGACGGACAGAACTAGGACCGCCGTAAGCTGCACATGGTTGAAGAGGGAATGTACGATTTGAAACCCAAAACCAGCACCTTGTTCGTGAACGTGTACAAAGGTATTACAATCCGGTCCTGTTATTTGGAGTGCACTAGTTTTGACGCACGGATCACACTTGGTGTCGCACACTAAGCTCGCGATTTCCCGACGCCCGGGGTTTCCACAGTTCCGGCACGATGTATTGTATCATGCGCTATTCGACGGAATAGGAAGAACAGACGTTATCACTTTGCGGGGGGTAAAACGAAACGTATCCTGTTGGGCAATGACGAAAAAGTTGTTAGTTGTTATCAGCATCAAGAAGGAACGATCAATCGTTCGTCACTTGGCACGTTTTACACGAGGAATATCCCGATCAAAACACAAAAACCGAACTAATTGAGTTGTGAACGGTAACGGAAAAAGAAAATCGCCACAACAATGCGGAAAACACGAAAACACAACACTCACACACACACAAGCACAGAAAGCGCACACTTTCGATGCACTGGAACGGCACGGACCCCAAGGACAAGTGACACTCGTCCGCTTCACTTCCGGCGGCGGCAACACTCCTCGGGCACTGCTGGGAAAGTCGCGCCAGAGGCCAGCACACTTCTCACGCTTATTAATTAGGCTTTATTAATTAAATAAGTAAGTAACAAATTAAATTCATTACGACGCTGGCTGGAGGAGCAAATTATTTATCAAAACTCTCCCGGGCCACCTCCGGGGGCGCCTCCGGTTTTGCCTGTTCCGGAAGGGGGTTGCTTTAGTGTGCCACACACCGAACGAAACGAAAACGAGCGGCCCCAACGATGGCGTCGAACGCTCTGAAACGGACTGACGCTGAAAAACAGCCCGTCCACCGAAGAACGAGAACGTGTGTCCGCGGGTTGCGCCCTAAGAATGTGCGCACCGAGCGATTCCTACACCGGAGGACCACCGTTTTCTTTGGCTTTGTTGCGTTTGGGCTCGAGCCGATACTGCGCGGCCAAACCCCCTTTTTTCATCCCCCCGGGGAGGCTGCAGGGTGGAACGAGATAACTGTAGACGCTACGGTTTGGGGTTGTTTTGTGTTTGTTTGTCTCCTCGCGGCGAGGGCGAGGAACTCACGCGGTTGCAGAAGGGAAGGGACGTGTTTACACTACGCGAGGCACCGAAGTTTGCCTTCATCTGTTGTTGTCGAACGCGCGAGCCTGTGAAAAGCTCGAAGAAAGCCCAGTTCCCAGTTCCAGCGAGCGAACACCAGGGACTGTATGCGTGCACGGAGGTTGTCAACAAACGAATGAATCGCGTCCCGTGGATCGTCGAGCATCTTTTCCCATCTCAGCATCCTCAGGTGTAAAAGGGAGACACCGTGGCACGACAAGGACGACAGGACGAACCTGCGGACCGACGTCGGTGAATAAGGGCGTGTTTTTCCAAGCACCCCCATTAGAGAGGGTGGATTCGAAACAGCGCCTGATCGGGCACCTCGAAGAGCAGCCATGACAGTTTCCGTGGCTAGCTTTATCTCAGCTAGCACACAGTTATCTCAGCTAGCTGCTCTGCTCGCACGATGTTTCCAAGGCGATTGCGCAAAAAAAGTGTTCGGTTGTTTGCGGCTCGGAAGTGCATTCGGTCGCTTCCGCTGCCTTCTCCGAACTTCCGGCTCACTTCCGCTGGTTCCATCTCGACGTAAGCAGGGTCGTGAGAGAACCTGCTGCAGCAACGTACTGTTGTGATTTTATTTTTCACCATCAGCAAACGCAGAAAAATGAGCTCATCGCAACGTGAAATGTTTCCTTTTTTCTCACGTTCGTTTCCATCCACATTCGGAATTCGGCTTTGTTTCCTTCGAAAGCGTTTTGTTTTGCCGTTCGCCCACTGTTGCCTCGTCTGTTGGCTGCATTCTGAGGCGTTGCACCATCGACAAGGGTCAGGTCCGTTTTCGCTTCCCCCTGACCGATGGGCTTTCCTTCTATTTTCTTCTCGTTGTGCGCTTCAGCTCCATCCATCGCTGTCCTGTCCTGTCGAGCGAGATTTTACTTCTGTGTGTATGTTGTGTCGGTTGTGTTTTATTGCATCGCAAGATGTTTGGAGGATTTTTTTTATATTGCGAGCTTTTTATGTCCCACTGCACATCCAGACAAAAAGGATCTACCACGGGAAATGGGACTTCTTTTTTTGCCTCCCGTTCGTTCGGTTTCCCGGGTGGATTTCATTTCTCTCAGCATTCGTGCATTCCTGCAGCCTTTGACCGGCGCAGGGAGGGCGTAGAAGAGGATAAAAATGCTGCTAAAACTCATATGCCAACGCTTCGTACGATCATCATCCTAGTCCCGTGCTATGTTTCGGCTTTGAAGGCAGCTTAAACCAAAGCGGGCGAACGAACGACACGGACAGAGCAGGGATTCTGCGTTTTGGGACACCCAAACACCTCGCACCGGGGAGGGTGGGTCAGCGAAGGGTTTGACGTGAGTGATGATGCAAATATCTTTTCCCGGCCCGTGCTGTCGGTGGAGCCGTTTTTCATGTCAGTCGCCAGCCGCTGGCCAGCCGGCATTTTCCACTTTCGGGGTCATTTTTCAGCAGACTTCACTGCACCACCACTAATAGGGACCGTGGTGGGGGGAAAGGGAGAGCGAGAGGATAAGCCGGGGAAAAGTAAGAGGGAGAGCGTGAATGTGCCCCCAGGCTCCGGGCCAGAGGCGAACGATATTTTCTCATATACCGCTGCCTTCAGGGTGAATGAATCAGCAGCGAAAACAGGATCAACAGGATACCAGGCGCAGCTTGAGAGCCCGTCATCTCCTTCCCCTCAGCTTTTCTCACCAACCGGAACAGGGGATGGGGTGTCCCGTGGCCCCGAAAAAGCAGCAGTTACAGTTTCGGGAGCTCTCTCCGTTGCAATTTTAATGTCGCACGGCCGACGATGGTGACGACTAGCGTTTCGTCAAATAGTTTTATGTTCGAAATCAATGTCCTTCCTATGACCGAGGATGAGTCTAGGAGGAATTAGTTGGTAGAACTATTAGAACAGGAAACAGTTTGACCCTCCTGGGGGAAGATTAAAGCTCCAAAGTATTTTTAAAAATGGTAAACTGTTAATCAAAATGGATATTTGTTGCTAACGGAAAGCACATGCTCATAAGACGTTCTTTAACTAAAAATGTTTGTTGTTAACACTCAAACTATTTTTATGAATGTTAACAATCAAGCTATTTTTTTAGACTGTTGATACCACCGTTTTATTTTTAGCGTTCTCAACTGACGATAATGTTTTTAAGTAGATGTTCAAGCAGTTTATTTGAAATTACACTTGAATCAAATTTCTCTTCAATCAAAACTTAATTCAAGCAAACTTCTATCGAACCAAAAACTAAAAAATAGTATCGCTCTAATAGTCTGTTCTGCTTCACTTCTCTTTTGCGACTGACTACTCTACTCTTCAATTTCGTAATCATAGCCTTCTTAGATGTAAAACAGCGTTCCTTTGATTTATATACTAGCAGCGCTAACAATGTTCGTTGTGGTAATGAGTATTTCGGCATGTTTTATTGATTATTTTCTACCAAAGTAAATACTATTTTTTTTTAGCAAATTTCTCAAAAGCAAAAGTTTATTGGATATTTTCTATCTAATCTATTTTCTTTCTAAAACAAATATCCTATAACCTTGCATAAAAACCAATATTTTCCCAATTTTATCAGTTTGTTATTTAATTTCTTATCGATTCTATAAGTGATTCACTAATTTGAATTTAATATAGGTACTAAAGTTTGAGCCATTCGATAAACTTAATTAGAAACAAACTCTCTCATGAAACGTTCTGCAAATACGAATCATCCTAAAACACCCTGAGTTTATTTGAAATAGAGCCATTTTAGGTGTTTTGGTTTTTTAATGGAAAAATTTCAATGGAAAAATAGAACTTGAGAATATATGCTTTCCTCATTTCATCCATCGAAAATTTCTCTGCAGCCAAATACAAATGCATTCAGGCTATAAATCAGCCAAAAGTCGTTCGACAGAATTGCATTTTACGTAAGTACAAAATGATTTCCAAAGAATATGCTCGCCCCATTAGATGGCTTTCGATTTGAAGCTCCCCTTCGATGAAGAAAGTTCGAGGGGTCGTGCAGTGTACAACTTTTGTCCGCTTGTGTGAATAACGTGAACATAAAAAAAAGTCTCACACTCCACCGAAGCACACGCGGACGACTTACGAGGACTTTGCAATCCGCCACGTATTAGTTCGATGGTCCATTCGGCGATCAACGGTGATTTATGTTTTATCATTCAACCAGCCGATGAAAGGAAAGGAAGGAACTCCAATGGGACGCGCGGGGCCTCGGGGATATAAAATAAAGGAAATGGAAAAACGGAACGCCCGGCATGAAGCGGGCGACTGTTGCTGCTGCTGCTTCTGAGAATGTGTTCCACAGGGCCGTTTCTGCCGACACCCAAAGCCAAAGGGATGGTCAGGTTTTTCACAAACAAATCCTTCCCCACCAACGTTCCGTTTTTCCGTACGTACCTCCCGGATGTACTGTGCATTTTGTGGAAAGGGGCAAAACGGCTGCAAAAGCAAACCCACGAAGCATATTTTTCTCCCCTGCAGAGTTGCAAATGCAAAGCACCATAAATTGAGGCGAAATAAAAACAGTTCCATTTGCTCGCGTCCGGACGTCGTTTCGTTCGCTGGATGTGGGAGTTCGGAAAAGCGTCTGAAGCAGAAGCGGGATGGGATGGACAGGAAAAAAGTATTTTTCTCCCCCGGGGACACAACCACCAGGGAGGAGGGATGGTGGCCTCCCGGGAGCGGGGAACGGTCCGTTGTGAAAAGCACTAAAGCGCAGTTAGTCCTGGCCTCGCCTCGCCTCGCCCGGGGGAGCCGGGAGGATGGATTTTCGCAAGGATTTGGCGCGTTCGGAAAAATTGTCGTTTTGAATGTATATTACCGCATTAATGCTTAGTTGTTCGCATGGATTTGTGGCGCGCTTCCAGGGGCGCTCCCAGTTCCCTGGAGCCACGGGGGGTTTTCCCACTTTTCCATTTTTCCCTCTCGGGAAACCGAGGGTGGGGTTTTCCGGTTGGTCGTTCTATCGTTCGGAGGCGAAGGGTGCAAAAGCTCGGAATTGACGTCAACTAAGTGCCGAAAATCCCGCTGCAGTGATGCAGCATTTGTGCCCGGCTTTGATCGGCTCACTATCTCTTTTTGTTGTGCAGATGTGTGTGTGTGTGTGTGTGTGTGTGTGTCCGTAATCCGTGTGGCACTGGGCGCGCTATTGTTGGACCATCGAAATCCTTTCCGCTTTGAAACGGGTATGAAGTTTTTGGTTTGGGCCTCCAAAACTATTAGAAAACTCTGTCGCCGTTAGAGGAACGTTTCAGTTGATTGTTTCAGTTATTTTTCTAGTAACGCTCATGCTAAAGCGGATCCAGTGTTAGTATTTACAACCACTCCTCTATTGACTCTTAATTTAGTTCCAAAAGGACATTTTTGCTATGTGCATTTTTCAACCCATTTAACTATTTTTTATATTTTTAATGTGATTAGTTTAACTTCAAGGGAACTTCAACATTTAAAATTTAAAGTGTCCTGAAAGATACCTGTAGTAAAGTGAGAAGAAGAGGCTTTTTTAAATTGTTTAGCCCATCCAAATGTGCGGAAGAGCAGACCAATATTAGAGCGAAATTATAATTTATTTTATTTATTGATTTTATTTTATGATTGTATGAAATTAGTATTATAATGAACGAATGAACAGATCAATATTAGAGCGAAATTACCATTTATTTTTTTATTGATTTTATTGTGTATGAAATTACAATCTTCGTCGAAAAAAAATTCTCGTCCTCGAAAATCATTCCTGGATCTTCAAGTATCAAGTTCTGTTGTACTTAAAACGAGAAAAATACTTGAAATTTTATTTCAGTTTGAGTTTACAAAATGTAAGTATGATCGCTTATCTTCCACGCTAAATCCTTGCTGATTCCGTAATAATTTTTTATTATTTTTCATAGAACACATGAAATAATACACTTATCGTATTTGAATGTTCTCACGGGACCGCAATTTATCCATCATTAACCCACGAGCTGTTTATATCCATTCGGTTCACCCTGAACTAGAGTTTCGTTTCCGCATGCAGTAACTTCAGGAATGCTAAACCATTAACAAAACACTCGTGTGTGAATAAAACACACCACAAGCGAGACGATATCACATGATTTGGTTTACTTTTCGAACCTCAAACAATGCCAATGGCTCTGGACTCTGGGTTGCCCTTAGAATGAAGCGAGCTTTCTGTGCACAGGAGACTGAATTTAGTCGAGCGTCCAACCGCATCGTTCCTAATATATAACAACACCTGCCGCGACCAGCTTCGTCTTCGTGCCTTCCGCTTTCCGGGTTTTGTCCCGACGATCCTCCATTCGACGACATCTGACGCACCTGCTCGCGCCTCAGGGTTGCCACTGTCACCTTCAACCGACAACAAACAGCACCTTTCGGGCGGCCATTCCGTCGTCGGATGATCCGCTCACGATCGCCGTTCGCGCCTTTCCAGTCCACGGTCCACCGGCAGCCGCCTCCATCGGTGTGCCGTGTGTAAACATCAACAACGGGAAGGGGGACACAATCGGGACAGGAAAAAAAAACGCTCCATTCCCAAGATGGAACGGCGACGCACAAGCGCCATGTTTTTCGATCGCGCAAAAATTCAATTATCGTTCATTAGCGGGTGCCCGGTTTGGGCGCTGCTTCTTTCTGTTTCCCTTTGCTGCTCGGTATGTGTGACCATCGACGAAAACTCCCCAAATCAACAAAATCTTCCAATCTTCCCCAGGCTCAACTTCTTCTGCCTTTTTTCCATCACATCCACCGAGCGAGGCAGACACTCCTAAGTATTTTTAAAGGCGTATATTAAACCGTGTCCCTCCGGTCGGGGAAACCAAGGGACCCGATCTGGTGGCTCCAAAAATAGCTCATTTTAATTCCCGAACTATTTAGCAAAGCACCCAAAAACGGTGCTCATCAGCCTTTCTAACCCGTGCATGGATTTGATTTTCTTGACGAGCAGGAAACGAGCAAGATGGTTGCCGAACCGGGTCGGAATCGTTGGTCGTGTGTTGTGTCGCCAGTCGAGCGTAGCTGTGAAAAGTCGAATGGTATTTTCCACTCGCTGTTCACCGGTTTGACCTTTAGTCGCTCGGCGAAGAGTAGAACTAACCGGCGATGTGCGTTGTTAGCATTGAAGCAATCTCTTTGCTTTAGTTTTTGGAAATAAAATATAAATACGATAAATTATATTTTGAGACATTCTACAGCTTGTTTCAGCTTGGAGTTAAAGATATTAAAATTACATGGAAAACACAATTTTACAAGTATTTTATAGTTCAAACATTTTAAAATAATGCAAACATCAAAACGAAGAACGGCAACGATTGTTTCTTCTCCCACCTTTTTTCTCGTTCCTCGATCAACAAAGAAACGAAACTCATACTCTCAAAATGCATTCCATTCGATGCACCATTTACGGTGGTAACAAAATGATATTTGTCGTTTGTGTCATACGATTTAATTATTGCCAATTAGGAAGTCGACAACGCCCGGCACAAAATGAACGTTTTGGTGCAGTTGCAATGGTAGCACAGGAGCGTCTGCTGCCGAGTTCGTTTGAAATTATTAAACTTTAATTTCACAGTTTTGGTTGCCGAAGTAGGAATTCGGAGTTCGATTTGTTACCTTCGACAAACGCGTACCAAAAACCAATTTCTGTGACAATTTTAGGATCGAGATTGAGGTAGAGAATAGGTCAATTGTATGATTTTGTAACTGAACAGTGTGTTGGAGCCATCGAACGAACGATCGAACAGTAGGCTGTGGAATCGAAGCCACGAATCGACACATCAACCAAACCGGATGAATGATTAGATTTTAATTAACAAAACGCTGTACCGTTGCGTTTTCCATCCTGCTGGTTGCATCATGGGGCGACCTGTGTGACATCTCCGTTTGCTGGGCCCGGGTTCGATTGATGAATGTTTTTGGTTGGCAAATTTCCCGAGCCCCGCCCGAGACGGGGGTTTGGAAATGATGAATGATTTTGTAATAAATGTCACACAACAACCAACCAACCGGAGTGGCTTGGTTTCCATGGGACACGGGGCAGGGAAAGATAGGGCTGTCACCGACTGGGAAGGCTCATCCGTCAATGCGTTACCCTGCGCGGAAACTGATCCAGAATCAGAACGGGTGAAAGGGAGTACCAGCGAACCGTCAAACCCGGAGTTCATTTTCATTCTGTAAAATTCCGCGCGGTCATGTTTTTATGGGAACATCAGAAAAGGATGGTGCCAGTGGTTATTGTTGTTATTATTTTATTCGGTTTATTACTTTTTTCACTTTTGATCTCTACTTGGTTGAAAGTATTTAGAACATGAAATGCAAATGGGTTTGTTTTGTAACCAACCTGTCAAGAGTTATATCAATCTTATTTTTCGAAGTCAAGGGTAGGATATTCTTTATCCTTTCTTTGTTCTTTATTAATTCGTGCATGTCTGCCATTGTTGGCTCAACATGTCCGGTTATATTACATTTACATTTTGAACATTAGACATTCGCTAATATGCAACGGTAGGTCAAAATCTATAAAGCGATAACCGGTGTTGAATTGCCTCGTTATACGTAGAATTTGGCTATTGGATGAATTTACAGAGTTTGAACTTTCTACAAACAGGAAGGGACGCTGTCTTAAGGTAATACGTGGAACATAAATTGATAGTTGGTTTAGAATTTGTGGATCATCGATGTTGCCACGGAAAATACCAGTTATAAACATGGTCTGAACATCGTTACGTTGTTTGTCAAGCTTTTCTAATCCTAACAACAGACAACGAGTATGATTTTGGTGAACTTGCGTTGGATCGCTTCGGTCCGATTCTTCCTAGTCTCGGCAAATGGTGACCACACGACACTGTTATATTCCAAGATGGATCTGACTTGGGAACAAAATATTGCTTTCACGTACATTGGATCGTCGAACTCTTTGGTAATTTTAAATGCTAGCTCTAAAGATCTATTGGCACGTTTGATGATGTCGTCGTAGTGGGGATTAAAAGTAAGACGAGAATCTAACAAGACACCTGAATCACGAACCACGTCGACCCTACTAATTTGCATGCTATATAAAGTGATACTTTTCTTGATTTTCCATTCCACATTTCATGTGTACAACAGAAATTTTATTTGCCTAATAAAACAGTCTTGAGACTCTTCTAGCAAGGACTTTGTTTTACCATAAATTGTTTTAAATTTAGAATATTCTTGGCAAGAAGACATTTAATAAAAAACATGGTGTTTGATTAGGAGAATAAGGGAGAATACTATAATGGTGCAATTAGTGGAGAACCATATAATAGATTCCCACATTCCAGTAAGACGAGGTAGATGCAGGGCATTGAAACGAAAAAGAAATGTTGGAAGAACTTAGGTTCCACGAATCTCTATACTGTTTTCAAACTTTTAAGTAAAAACTATCAAAGTGAATTCTTGAATAATTGCATTACTACATACCACATTGGGTATGTAACCAAATTAGTTAAAGGAAATACTTGATGCATGATGAGAAATCCATACACACACAAAACACACAATATCGTACATAGATAAACCTCACTCTAAACTCTAATATCCTCTTCTGTGAACCAACATGTACAATTTTGGAATTGAAAAGTATAAAACATTAGTCCAGCAGAAGAATTTAATTTCGAATGCTTCAATTTGCCAGCTCCAAAATCCCGACTAGCAATTACCGGAACACAGTTTTGCAATAACGTTTAAGCAGGCATCTTTTAATTCGGTTTCATCGAATGGGAATATCGAATAAAATGTGTCTCCTAACTCGGTTCTATTGATGCCCGTGTGTGTGTGTGTGTGTTTATAGAGACAAATGATTGAGTGATTGCATCGTCGATATGAATATTTCTAAAATGCTGCTCCGATTTGCAGCGAAGCTCGAAATGCACTTCGTTATTTGCGCCGGCCGATAACCGATATGTAGGCGAGAGGTTCAATCAAACCGAGGGCAGCTTTTACTGTGAAAACCCAACGTTCGGCGAGGGACACACTTCTGCATAACACTCGACAGCCTTTCCGTTCCGGCGGGCGGATGGAATGTTTGACGTTCTGTGAACCTCGCCAACGAGGTCCGTCAAACCGGGTGCTCCTCCTGGGAGTGTTGGGAGTTGAGATCCCCCATTTCGCTTTGTAGGAGCGCACCCAATAACATTTCAATCAGTCGCTGTTGAATTTCAAAACAACTCTCCACCCCCCTTCAGCGGTTGCCATTGGCTTCTTTCCCCGTGACCCGCAGGCAACTCTGCAAAAGGGTGTGCCTCGCTTCGGCAAAAGGCAAGGCAGAAACGATGGACGATGGATTCGAAACATTTTTAATATCTCGCTTTTCCATCCTCGAAATCCACTTCAAACGATGGATGAGAGGCCGGTGCTGGTGATGGGAGGGGGGGACCTAGTATCATTCCGAGCGGGGTGGTTTTGGGCTCAGCAGTAGCAGCCAGGATACCACCGAGCGTCATACCGGGGATCCAAATAAAATCCCGGCTGTAGCCTCACCATAGAAACCGCATTCCATTTTCGTCCTTTCGTTCGCTCACTCGCCTCGTTCAAACTATCCGCAAAGACCCCGGCCCCGCAGTACCACCCGACCACCGGGATTCCTTTCCCCTTCCGCTTAAGCCGGGGGCGGAACTCAGAGACATCATCCATTCACCTGCGTTCGTCGAGGTCGAGTGGAAAATTGTCCGTTGCCCGCGTTACCTCCTGCGCAACGCTCGACGCGAAATGTAGCAATTTCGTCGACTTTCCAGCGTGCCGGGGTTTTTGAACGAGGCCGAATTTTTTGGCAGCCCACCCGGCCACGTGCCGGCCCGGGGAAAATATTAATAAAACACACTATTTAGATAAAACATTCGAATAAAAATTCACCCACCTAATTAAGCGCACGTGGCCGGGGAAAAATTCAATCAATCTCTCTTCGGGGACCGGGGACGAGTTTCGGCATGCCGGTTGAGTGACTCTTGTAAAAAGTCTCGAGGCCCAAATGGTTGTTCGCTGCTAATTTTTAAGCGTTGGCGAAGGTTGTTGGATTGCTTCCGTAACCTTTGCTATCCTTTCCACTGATCCCTTCTCGTTCCCAGGTGAGCGAAGAATGGGACGAGTTAGTCCAAATTGGGATCGAGAAGGAAGAAAAGTAGCACTTTACCAACCGGATTCGGGTTCACAATAAAAAAGAACCCCGGCCCGAAACCCTAACTCCTTCCGTTTTTGCTGGTTTTGGTAGGGGTTTTCCACGTGTGTGTGTTTGTTGAGTCGAGGTCCTGAAATTCTAGAAATTCGGTAGATCAAAGCCCAACCCGTTCCCGGTCGTGTGAGGGCCAGGTTCGAGATAATGCTGTAGGCAGGATTTTGAAAGAGGGCTAGCAATTCACATCGCAATCATCGTCCGCGGTGGCGGCAAAATGCAATCCTTCACAAACCGGGGCAGCCATTTTGGAGATCGAGAGTGTGATCTTCTCTTTCCCTTACGCAAAGAAACCACCCACCCATGGAGTCGGCGGGCTTCCGACGAGTCCTTGCACCTTGGCGAAGGAAGAGATCAAACGAAATGCCACGTACTCTGGCTCTGGTACAATCAAACTGTGGCAGGTCGCGCCATAAAAGCCTCATTTCATTTGGTTTTATTTTTCTTTCCCTTCCTCTCTCTCTTCGGTTTTTCTTCGGAAACAGGTGAGTAAAACCAAAACCGATACGCAGGGAATCGTCCCGGTGCGTGCCTTCGTGCGGAATGTGAATGAAAATATGTCGGCCTACGGGGTCCACAATCCGGTGGACTGCTTCCGGCGGGCGGCAATTGGGGCTAATTTGTCCGTTTATTACCACCGCCGTGAGAAGTGCAGAACCACCCGGGAGGCGAAAGGACGCCGACCGACGACGATTAATTCGACCGGTCATTTTGTACGTCGTTGGCTTGCCGGGAGCTACGCTGCAAGGCATTAGAGTTCATTATCGCACGCCCAGGAAAGCATGGAAAGTAAAAGTGGTTTAGTAGGATCGTTGCTTTGAATGGGTTTCTTTTTGCTTTGCCACTTCCGTTTGCTGGTGACAATTAGATGTCTAAAAAACGATATTTAACGTCTTGTTCATTCATTGAAAAGTGTGATAGATTGTGTGTTTGTATCAGGTATTTCATATGAAGGATAAAGTTTTGCTAAGGATGTAAGTTAAAATAAAAAAAAGCATTGCACTCCAACAATAAACACCCATTCTTTGAAAGTACTTTGGTAAATAACGCTGCCTTTCCTGAAATGCATCTTCTTGAAGCGAGACTTGAAGTCTATTGATTCGTTCGTTCAATGAATGTCTGAAGTGGTGTGATCGATCAGACGAACTAAAAATTCGGCGAAATTCAATAATATTGCTCTACAAATTTAAACCAAATTTTATACTGAATCCAATTTCTTTCAACGTTTGAAATTTTAAGGTTTGTTTTACATCGTGAATTTCCAGATTTGATCGTAAAATAAATTCAATTTTTCAAAACTTTGAAGCTTCTTTTACCCCTTTTTCCACCGTCGGTAACATCTTCTGACTTGAGCATAGACTTGAGGATTTTCCACAGTTCCCTGTTATTACCTTCATAATCCCTAATCTGGTCATTGATGAACTGTTGCCTTGTTTCGTTCAAACATTTTGTATATTCATTCCTCAAAGCGGTGTATTCCCAGCACTGCTGAGAAATATTTGTCCTCAAGAACTTTGTATAGGCACGCTCCCTCCTGTTCTAAATCCTCGTCAGACCTGAGCTGTACCATTTGTTAGAATTTCTACAAGCAATAGTTCGCTCCACTGTAAAGCTTTGCAGAAGAGAAGAAGAGATCTTTTAGAAAAACAAAGCGAACGTGAAGGTGCTACGCAAAAGAACACTAGACAATCCGGTGCTTCAAACGGACGCTAAAATGTCCTTTAAAATACGCGGCACACTCTTTTTCATTAATAGAAGCGCTGGCAAAAGTCCAAACAATTCACTGCTCCTTGAAATGCCCTTTCAAACAAGGAAACCGTTGGAAAATAAACGGACAATATCGAGTTGAAATTCAAAATTTGCAACATTTCAACCGGTAATCGAACATTTCAACCGGTAACCAAGATTGCTACAAAATTGTGCGAAGGTTTAGACAGAGCCACGCTTGCTAGAGTGAAGCTGTGCCAAGGAAATTAGAGTTATTGTACGCCTGAATGTATGCAAATGTCTTACACGGGTAATATCAAACGAACCGGTAAACTGACAGTTGGAACCGGTTTTAGAAGCTGTTTCAATTTTTCAATGATCAATTTTGATAAAAGCTAATATTCAAGGTGGCATTTTCAAAATGGATTTATGAAAAATGCAAAAAGTTTAGCTTATTCAGTTGATTGAGCAAAGTGGAGTGAAAGGTTAATTTACGAAGCAAATTTGAGTAGTTGTGACAGGTACATGTGTAATATTAAATTCATTTAATGAATATTGCAGTAAAATTGTTGCCCTTTTTCTTTTGAGCTTCTTGTTATTTCATCAGTTTATGCTGCACATAATATTTTTCAATAACGTTTTCAGTTTATGTAACAACATGCCAGTAATCTGTTTGAAATATTCGTTTTTGAGCACACGCTTTGAGCTGTCGATTCTTCGATATCTTATTTGATTTGAGGTAAATGATACCCGTTATTAGGTTTAAATGCGACGCTTTCGACTCCTTTATACCGCTGAAAGCGCGGACAGATATAAGTGATTGACTGTACGGTGCTAGAACCAATCCATTATTTCTGCACTGTTATCGATTATTTTGTTGAAAAGATAACTTTTTCGTACAAAATATGCTAATGAAAGTAATGGAATTCTTTCTTTTTATGGAGCATCATGTGTAGGCTGGTTCCATCTTCTCAGAAGCACAGAATGCAGGTTGAACAATACAAGATCCACCACCAATGTTCCTAGTTAAACAATACTGTTTTTCATTCTGTAAATCTTGCCAATACTCTCCAAATTAAATCTGGTTTATCTAAATTAACCAACCTAAATTTTCCAACAGTGAGCAACTCCTAGCAACAGAAAAACATATTAGAGTATCCTAATGCAAAACGTCCATAAACGATCATGAAAAAGTTTAAGAAAATGCTTTTGACGGTTTACAACGTTAATTGACAATTTTAACGTTTGACAACGTTACTGCTCACACTGATATCATATTTTGAATCCTTCAAGGGATTCGACAGTTAAAATGCTAGTAATAACTGATAAGGAAACTGAAGTCAAATTAAAACCATGATCGTCTTTAAAAACGAATATTTTGGCCACTGGTCGATTCGAACATTCCGCCTTGTTCCGCGAAAATTTATATCTTTTTCACCTGGTGATGTATCCTATAAAACTATCGAATACGGTTGAACAGTGTACCGTTCAATAAGACGGTGGTTTTCCATAATTAAAATGCTTTTTTACCTTAAATCCAGGGTACCGTGGAAAAATGAAAAAAACGCTTTAACATTTTTATTTTCCCTGCAAGTAAAACAATATTACAAAGTTAAATTCCTACAAACGAAAATGGGTGAGTGTGTCAGCTGTTGAGTTGTCTTGTTATCCTTCATTTGACTGTCCTTTCAGTTGTGGTTTTTTCCTGCTTGTGGTTGTTTATTTTCCAATATCTTCTGTTTGTTTGCGTATCCGGTAGCTACGTCTCAAGAACCGCTCACATATTGTGAGGATGTTTCTTACGGCCTGCACCGCTAAGCATTCCATTCAATGGGAATTAGGAGCTACTTATGGCACTTTTCTTTGCGACCGGGCCGATACGTACAATACACACGGTTTCCATTGTGGTTGTGCCGAAGTGAAAAAAACAATGTGGCGTCATTTTCGCACCTCTCGAGACTGTTTCCTTCTGCGGACGTCCAAACACCCCTCGAAAACGCATATTCTTTCGTCTTAAGCATAGGCAAGCCATGAAGCGTCACATCCTCTCGTAGTAAATGGAAGCTGCAGAGTGAATGGTGGCTGGTTTCGAATCCGATTCCGATTGAATTCGAAATGTAATGCATCCGTCTTTACTGTCACCGCATTTGAGAATTTAAACAGTAGCTCTCATCAGCAGGGGAGTTTCCTGCTTAAGAAATCTTGCGCGAAGGGACAATAAAAAATCTAGGAAATAATTTAATTATTTATTTATGAATCGCCTATATTTTGTAAGCAGTCAAGAATAACTTAAGCTTGGAGCTCCAAGCAAAATCGCAAATTTTCTAACGATGAAAAACGACCTCAAAAACCGTATGTTACTCACAAGAAAATCAAACACTTATCGAAGGAAACCATCTCGCGCGTGCTACTGAAATGTATCGGCCATACGATCATCTAACTTCTCGATAAGCATGATCCTCTTCATAAAGATCCGAACCGGCATTCACACAAAAGAAAACTTCGGAAAGCAGACGTGCTTTTAAGAAAATATATCCCAATCGGTTTCGTCATCAACTGATCCTGTTTCAGTGATTAAACTTTGATTCACACTCGTTAAGGACTCGGAGGGAAATGGTTTTGAGTCGTACGTATTTCGGTGGATTATCTTAACACACATACAAACGCTCCCGAAAGGCTGCCAAATGCGCAAAGGCATCGATGGAAGATAAACATGGTGGCGAATCTGTAGAGAGATCTAATCTTAAAACTCTTTGTTTGCTTTCCAAACGAAGCAGCAGCAGCACTCGAGATGTGATCCTCGAGAAAAGCGGACCGAAGGCTGCAAAATGGAACCGATAGCCTTTCGCAAATGAGACCGCGCCATCGATCCGGCCCGGTGAAGGTTTCAATTTTCTCCTCCAGTCCCTCGAAACGTGCAGGACGAGGATGTGCATTATGCGGTTTTCGGGCCACAATTGTGGCGCGTCCAAATAATGTGAGGTGAAGAAAGGCCTTCCGAGCCGGAAAACGGAAAGAAAACATACACACGAAAAAAGAGGTGTAAGTAGTTCGGTTACACCGAGGCCCATTGTTGGCACCATGGGCATAAGCTGGTCTTGCAAAATGGGACACAAACAAACACACAATCCCGGCAGAAGGGCGCGTTTTGCGTCGGGCGTGAAAGCTACCGCTCGGAGTGGTGAATGTGTGAAAATGCGATGTGTGAAAACGGATCATTAGCGCAGCGGGTGACCGGGAAGCCCGGTACCGGCCGAGTCTCACTTTTCCAAAGGTGTCTGGATTGGCAGTTGGTTCCGATTTTTGTCTCGTCGGTGTGAGTCCGGCAAAGGTGATATCTTGGGACTATTTTTACTATTGAATATGTTTTCCATATATTAGTGTATGATGTTTTGACTACCGTTGATAGTTCAAGCCTTTTATCCTAAAACCCAAAACTAACACCAAAATCAAATCAATGATTTATAAGTTTATGAGGTTGGAGGAGGTTACGTTTTAACTCTAAATTATTTTACTTATGGTTATGGAGACAGCTTCGAGATCCTTCACTAAATCGTAAAGATTGAAAAATTTAAAAGCAACAGGGGTTTTTTTTACCATGATGGCTCATTTGCTTTCAAAATCGATGGAAATTATATTATTTTGTGATCAAATAGTTTGATGAAATGGTTAAATGTCGATTATTTGATATACTTATATTTTTGATTTTGGTTTTGCTATTTTTGCTGATTATTTCCCAAACTTCATCTTGTGTACTTTACAGTTTTTGTATGTACTGTTGAACCACTATTACTGTGCATTATTAAAATAGGCAAATTTTACCGATTTTCCCAGCAAAAATAGAAAACGCCAGCAACTACCTGCGAAAGTAATATAAAGAGTAGCATCAGTTTTAATTTCAGAAGAAGTTTGACAACTTTATCCGCAAACCGACTTCGTTTGATTATATGTAAAAACATTCAGCAATATCGCGGATCGAGCTTGTTTGATGTTTTTAGACATTTCTTGTCCGCCGAACTCAGCTGATAAAGATTTTTACCTATTTTTGCACTTATGGAGAAAGATTAAAAAATTATTTGGAAGCCTTGGTCCGGCCACGCACTGTACCCCTAATTGCAACATAGGCCGTAACGACAGGCAGAAAGAAAATTGGTTTAATCATTCAGTTCTTTATGCCAGAATGTCGCTTAAACTGGCCAAATAGTTAAGAAAAAACTTAAATAAGATGGAGATTTTTATACACATGTTTCGATCGAGGCCAGCTTCCAACTGATAAAACCTTGACAATTCTTAAACGTAGGATCTATTCCAACAATTTAAAGTCCAAGCGGAGCAGCAAGTGGTCATGCAGGCCACACAACTACTGAAAAACATGGTTAAATGGTGAATGGTTTTTTCGGCTATGGCTAAATTTTCGACCAAATACCGTATGGCCGCCTTACAGGCCGTCAGAATATTTTTTAAAAGTGCTTAAGTGATGTATCTTTGCAATAAAATAGACTTTATTCAAATAGATTGATAATTTTTTTTCTCATCGTCGATGAAAATTTGTTTTTTTTTTTAAATGTATGATGTTATTATAACCAATAGAATTGTCCTTGAAACTCAGTTGTAGTTTTCAGGTGAGTGCTGTATATTTTTTTGACTAAGAAAAGTGTGTTCACTTGTAAAGATTTTCTGCCCAACGTATTTAATAATCTAATCCCTATACGATACGAAAATCTAAAACATCCAAATCCTAACGCAAGTCACACATGTTTATTTCCATAGAAAAATTCAGCAATAAAATGTTAAAGTACAACTGCACGGTTCACAGAACATCGCGACATCCGTTTAACGTGCATCGTGCTTGCAATTCAGGATCAAGTTAATCGTAAATCACCCGTAAAATTGGACGAACTCCGTCAAGAGCGCTAAACGAGTGTCGCACTTCAAGTCCACGGTGTGATCGGAGCTAATTTCTCCGACTTTTTTTTTCTTTCTTGCTGACAACCACTGGCAACGATCCGGCCACTCAACCGTATCCCAAGCGCGTGAAGAGTAATGCAATTTTGCGGTAAGACGGGCTACAAATTGAATGAATTGCTCAGAAAACGAACTCGAGTATTGAACGAAGAAATGAAAAATTCACCAGAAAGAGTGTTATGGAAAAAAAATAAGATGGAGGTTTGATTACCAACCCCTGGATTGGAATCAACCCAAATAGGTTCCGGAATCGGCTTCCCCCCGAGAGATACTTTAAATTGGGGAGTAAAGAACTACCCAGCATGATTCGATAGAGGGATGTAACATTAATGGTTTACGCCGGGTGAATGGTTGGTAATGATTAAATGTGATGATTTATCATGTTTAAAATTTTCAAGATATTCGTGTTTCATATACTTGATTTTTTTCCTATACCATATATGAAAACTTCATCTTTGAAAAACATAACAAATAGGACTAGAGTACCATTGTTGAATCATCACCGGTACAACTAGGCTCGTTATGGATCACCATTTAAACATTCTTTAAAAACTCCACCATTCGATTTAAAGCACCAGAACAGCGAGCGAAGAGAGCGGGGCGCATTTTTGTCAGGAAACGATCCACTTTAATGTCGGGCGCATTAGCATCGATCGAAACTTCCTTGTTCTCCGCCGTCGTCGGAAGCATCGTTAGCGGGGAGTACAACGAATAAAAACATATCCAAAGGGTTTTGCCTATCATTTGGCCTTCGGTGGTCCTTTGCCGTTGGTCACGATCGCATTCGATCGATCGATCGGTCGATCGAAGCTCTTTCTGCTCCTCCCACGGCGTGTCCGGTCATTAATTTAATTTGACGATGAGAAATTAGCAGCATACGCCGGGGGTAATTATCTAATGAAGCACCGCCATAGCCAATGGCCACCGTTTGAAGCCCACCCGAAAGGCTGTACGCGTTCGTCTATGCGTGTGTGTGTCTAAGATCCGTTTTCATGATGGTAGCGGACAGAGGAAGAAGTAAAAATTACTCTAATTGATCGAAACCGAATGCACGGTGGTTATGAGGCCGGCTCGGTAAAGTAACTAAATGTACGTTGCCAAAGCGCAAAGGGAACGAAATAGAAAGCTTAGGCTTTGGAGTTAATGATCGATTTTCATTGGATGCACGTGGTACGTACAACTGACATAAAGAGTATATTTTACGTGGATGTTGAGAAAACTTATGATTATCACAGCAACTGACTATTAACGTGATTTACGAAGACATCTCTATGAAGTTAGTCATAGTTATATTCGTAAAAATGAAGGAAAAATTATATTTTTTCTTTTACAGATTATCTAACACGTTATCCTAACACATATCGGAGGGATTTGGAATAAATTAGATTCCAAAAAGTTGGTCATCCTTTGACAATGTTGTTCAAAGAATTCTTAAAATCTAATGAGTGATAAAAATGTAGTCTAATCTGTTACATTTGGTGCAAAACGACCTATCATTCATATGTTTAATGGAAGGTAAATTAATGATTTTCATTGATCAATTATTCTTAACCAAATAATTAGATAATCTAAGCTCAAGATAACATTCAATCTGAAAGCCATCCGAATCACGCCACAAGAATTGACTTATTGATCGACGGAGAGATACATGGTATCGGATACTTCATACAACATCAAAAGGCCCCCTCCTGATCTCGCCTTAGAATCCCCCTCCCTAATATCGACAGATGTCGCCGTTAAACGATGTGATTAAATCTCTCGCTTCCTAATCATAACATCCATCAGAACGAGCATCGCACTCGACGCAATTTTGTAGTTCTTTCGCCCCGCGACGCAGGGTTGAAGACAAAAAAAATGAACATAAGTGAATTTGGGATAGATTCGTCGATAGTTAATGAAACTGTTAGCCAGAACACGCATAATTCCGTGGAATGCCCCGAGCATCGCCGCGAATCGCCGCTCCCCGCTAGGAAAACGAAATAATTTGATCAGAATCTCTTCGGCGGTCCCTGCGGGCAGCCAGCGGGATGGCAGGGTTGAACTCGCACTCCTGTATCTGCGTGGATGTGTACGTGACCCCCGCGTTTTGACCCACAGTGGGACGCCACCAGTATTGCCAGTGGGGGTTTACAACTCCCATTCCCTTCTTGCGAATCAAATGTCAACCCGTAATTATAAAATGTTTCGCTACAGTTTACAATGCCGTGCTTGTCGCCGTTCAATTGTTGGGCAGTTTTCCACCGGTGCGTTTTAGAATTTCCCATTCTGGTACCACTTGCTGCTGCTGCTTCCATTGGCACGAGCCTGTCGGAAGTGTGCGCCAGTCGACAACAAATTAGACAGATGTTGGAGGTCCTTGTCGTCATCGGGACCAGCGTGAAAATTATGCCTATAATCTATGTGACGCTGCGTGAGGGCACTTGGTTGATGCCAATGGGAATTGATGCTGCGAGGGCTTGTCCTGAAAAATGTTTACGAATTCTACTCTGGATGTTGAACCTCAGAGCTTTATCGTAGAATAAAGACGGAGAATAAAGAGCATTTGAGGCGACTGAATCGTTCTTTCCTGACTACATGCCATTTCCCAGTTTTCCATCAAATTGATAAATCATTTCCTTGAAAAACTAGGGTAACTGTACCAATAGTGACGCACTTAGTCGTGTTGCTAACAATATGATGCAATTTTCAAGTGACTATTACAGAATATTTTACAAATTTATACCAATTAGGATCGAAACACCATTATTCTTCAGAAAAACATCTATTTTTACAGTTTAGCATGTAAAATACACGAAAAAAACGATTATTTCTACCTAGCCGGTAGTTCCTATAGTGGTGGTATCGTGTTCCTATAGTTGAAAGGAAAACTTGGAAAATACTGAATATATTTTGACTGTAATAAATTTTTGAAGTCATATTTCAAACAGAAAACTAAATAACTCAGATCAATGCATTGTATTGGCCATAGACCAACGCATTCCGTCATATAGACCAACGCTTTTTGCGGAGATTTACAGCCTTAAGGAAATCATGGCCCTCCTGATAAATTTTTAAGGAATCGAGCATTTTAGTACAACCTTTTTGGAAAATATGAATTTTTGGTGCTTTAATATATTACGAAGTGGCAAGGTTTATCTTTTGAACACTCCGTAAAAAGGCAAAGAACATTTCATACTAGTATAAATAACGCGTAATGCGTAATGATTTGTATTTTTATCCGAATTAGCTTCTTTTACTGTCTGCTTCCCGATACAACCTGAATGCGAATTACCTGCACGTCAAACCAACTCTTTTGAGAAGAATAAATGGCTAATTCCCTTGAATCCTAACTCGCAACATTTCTTGCAACAATATTTCGTTCGATGCATCCCAGGACATTCCAATATCGTCGTTCGTCGTTGTCGCAAAACAGAATGACTCTCGTTAGCCCTTAGCCGGGAACGCCACAAAATTCGTTTCCCGCCAGCACAATGGTGTAAAAATTGAACACAAGCACTTTAGCTGCACAACAAATTACATTTCTGTGTGCACGTAAGTTCCCGTGCGGCCATCCACGGATGCATCGGGGGCCCTTTTTCCGGCATTGTATCTTGCTATTTTTATTTCTCTCGACATGTGTGTTTGTGTGTGAGTGGGATGCTTTCGGAACGCCAATTTATCCACCAGGGCACGGCGGGCCAATCGTTAAAGAATGGTGCCTCATCAAAAATTGCATACAATTTGATAAGAGTAAATAAAATTTAAACTAAATCAACGCTGATTGTATGACATTTTCTTCCGCACCCTTCAACCCGAGGGGTGCATTGAATGGTGCCATGAACGGCGGATGTTGGGTGGATGGCGCGACCTCTCAGGTGGGTGGTTTCGAAGCTTGTAAAAACAGTGGTTTGGGGGAAAAAAGTCATGTGCACCATAAACATCGATGCATCGGGGGAAATGTTCGCGAAAAAGGAGTACATTAAAAAATGCGTGCAAGAAAGGGCACCAAAAGCTTGCACAATAGAGTTGCCCACCGAGTGGGTGTTCGGTGGGAGTTGGGTTGGGTTTCCCACATCCCCTCATCCATCCCAAACCGGCAGCATAACCGTGCAACCCGAAATTGAATCAACATTATCGATTGATCGACAGTATCAGGGAAGCGTAACGGATTTCCCGTTCAAATGTTTTTCTTTTTCGCCCTAAACCCCACTTTCTTCGCCTACTGTGGCGGGAAAAAACAGAAAACATCCACAGATGGGAGTTCTGCTCAAAATCAAAGGTCGTAGCGAGCAAAACCACCCCAAACAAGGATACAACCATTTCTTGTGGACCCATTTCCTCCGTTTCTCCACCGCGTGGAATCCACACCGGAAAAATGTCCCAACAATCCAGGAAAAGATTTATTTTATAAATTCAATTTACATTCTGATGCTCCGTTCAGCACCGATGTGTCCGCCGAGAAAAAACATGCCCTTGTTCGGGGACATGGGACATGTTCTATTTTTTTTTTACCGGCGTGAGAAGTTAATGTTTGATATAATTTTCGGTCCTTTTCCTCGATTCCCTCGAGCAGACGAGGGTGCTTTCTAGTGCTGTTGTCTCAAAATTGGATATTTTCAATTTTGATTGTATCAATCAAAAATGCTGAATGGGTTTTCGATAGTTGAATCATCGCATTATGGACCACTGTAGGCCGCGTGGTTTGGAGAGACTCAGGGATGTAGTTTACGTGTTGGAAAGCATGATAATTTTTTGGCGAGTTTTGGTTAAACGCAGATTTCCAATATATAATACGTTTGCAAACTCTTATCAAGAAATTCTATAACTTTTATTACGTGTAATATAATTCAGTCTTTCATACATAACGATAAAATTGGACTGCTGTTGGCTGTAACATTTTTATATAAACTGTTAGCTTATTGAAAAACAAGATCGAGAATAGAACTTCAAAGATTTCGGAACCATTTCCTAAGGTTCAAGTTTACATGGCTCTTAATGCTTTGGTAGACTAACAAAACTTAGAAAAAACTACAAATTTCTAGGCTTGATTATTACATTTTGTAGATTCAAGATGGCTGATACTCTTCTGATTTATTTTGGCGTCATCATTTTCGATCAGCATTATGTGATTATTTTTGAGAATCTTCTTGTTAGTTTCTGATCTCATCCGGAAATATATCATATTCACGGTACAGTGCTCTTATACTAGCTTTAATTATATACCGAACCACCCATCATCCGCCGACGTCAAAAGCCACAGTTGAAAAACTTCATTTGTAATGTTTAGATAAAAAAAATTATCGTCCATAAACTAAATCCACTTGTGTCTACGAAATTGATTCGCCTTGCCATCACTCTAATTCAATCGATCGAAACATTATCGCTTCCGGTTACGTTCCCGAGCAGCGAAAATGGAGGGTGATTGGTCGCCCGAGACCTATGTTTAGTGGGGTTGACCCGAACGTAAAAACTGAACAAAAAGTAAAACCCCCACACTGAAACTAAAGTAAGGTCTGTAACCTGCAGCGGACAAGGAGGAAGTCCATCAATCGAACCATCCATCCATCCATCCGTTGGTTTTTTTCTCGTTTGAAACATCAAATCGAATCTTGATGCTCTCGACTCCCTCTCTCTCTCGCACTCTCTGACTCTTTTTCTCTCGAGATGGATTAGATGAAGTGTATAATTTTCGGCAAATTGTGATTGACTTGATTTGCCTCAGCTCGCAAACAGGCAGCAGCAGCGATCCTTCGATTCGGGCTAGATTCGATCGATGCCATCGGAGGACAGGCCTGGCCGCAAGGGCTGTGTGCGGTGTACCATCGTTTTAGGGAAATCAATTTCCGCCACAACCCGGGCATCAGTTCTGGAACTAGTATCTAGATCGAGCCTTGTCGAAACGCTGGGGAAAGATCCGCTCCGATGCATCAAATGAGCGCCCCAGATCGGTGCATCCGGTACCGATAGGAAAATGTGGCCAGGCGATGCAACGCTCGGTGCAGCTCGAAATGCGTAATTTGAATATTTTCTTAATTGCTTTACAATTCAATTAATCCACCCTCATCGGCGTCGTTGTCGTCGTCATCGTTATCGTAGACGTTAGCGCATCGTTACGTCGATGGTTTGCGGTGGAAACACCGATTGGTGCATTTCGGAACCGAGGAAAGTTTCCGCCCTACGATAAGGTTTTATTCCTGAGCGAATGTTCTCCAGTGATAGAGCGTTTATGGAAATTGATCAAAAAACTGTTTCGTTACACTATTTTAGTCCGTCCTTGATTTAAACCGTCCTAGAGGAGAGCCTTACGCTAGATCTAGATAAATGAAATTAAAATTAAATCACTTCAAACTTACTGTTAGCAAGAGATGACAATCGATTTATCGAAAGTTAAATACCTTCGCAAGCGCTTCGATTCGCCAATATAAACCACTTTCGGAAGCCTTGAAATTTGCGCAACTTTTCAAATGGCGCAGCTTTGGATCGCTTTGGAGCAAGGCGAGCAATTGACGAAGGTGTATCGTCGATCATCGATTATTGCATGTTGCCTAATTTCACATGAACAATATGTACAGAGAGGTTCGATCATTGTTGCATCGTGTTTTGTGCAAGTAATTATGTGTTCATACACCCAAAAGGATGAATCTCCAAATGGTGCATCAATTTGACATGCTGTTTGTTTTTCACCATCCACGCTATGCAACATTTATCCGTACTTATGGCAAAATGATACGGAAATGAATTAATAACGCAGCTTTTTGTTTGCTTAGAGTTTTATGGAGTAAAACTCAATTACTTTGACGTAAGTGTATCAATTTTGTAGTGTATAAGTCCATACTAATACATTCTAATAGAGGGGTTTTGTATGAGAAATATTTGATGTATTAATTTTCATAGCGATGGTATTAGTTACGGTATTAACAAAGAAAACGTATTTTGACTTCTTTGCTTAACCAGATAAATCCATGTTCAAGTAAATAACCAATATGCATGATCTTCATAATGTTTTTCACATTTCATAAACCCAAGTATTGAAAACAATTCAAAGGTTTACTCTTAAAGGATTCGTAATTATGTTCATTTCTTTATGACAGGCATAGAAAGCATTTAAATATGATATCTGCCTTTCGTTTATCGTCCTTTTTAATGTGTTACTTTTTAGGCAAAAAATAAAAACACTTCCATTTGACCTCGATGGGATTCTTGCTGAAGCGTAGCAAGGAAAACAATGTCGCTTAATCAACTTCCTGTCCAATCAACGAAACTGATTGCTTATAGATCCCCAAACAGCGATGAAGGATTTGATGACAGTTTTTTTGTTCACTCCAACACATAAACACTTTTTTTTGTGATCAAAAGCTTATCACAGTTGATGTGTTGTTTCTTACATGACATATTTTCCATGAAGGGATTCTCCAAATGATATCAAACATGTCGTTTCGCAAGAGCAGTTTTCCTTTCCACTCTCACCTTCTACCGGGCAGCTGGTACTGGCAATGACTAATTTCCCAATTTTCCAATTGGTGTCCCGGATCGCAGAGCGATTGTACCGGGACACGGAGTGGAAGGCCAAGTGAAAGTACAAATATTGTTTGAACCAACAATTATCGACCGTTTCGACCGAGGCCATGCCCGAGCTGGGGTCGTGTTTTTGCTTGCCAGGTTAAATGAAACCCAAAAGGAGCCTGTGACCGAAAACGGGACGGAGAGAGAGAAACCTTCCATGGCAAGGGAAAAAAGGATGCTGGAAAAGGAAAGCCCGGAAGGGGCGCCGGAACGAGTCTGCCCCCGGGAACGGAGGGGACGTCATGCGGTGAAAATCATAGACCAAACATGTTTGTTCAGTTTTGTAACGAAGTTTGTCGCAAAACGCGGACGCTTGATCCCGTCATCGCCCGTTCGGGTGTTGGTGACAGTGTTTGTGGCCCGCGCTCGAGTGGGTTCGAATAATGGACCCGTAAGGAAGGCCCTTCTCACCGGGCTGGTGTAGAAATTGAATTTTAGGTTGTTTGATTTTATGCACATTTGTGCGCTCGATAGCAGAAATAATAATATTCGGGCCTGCCCCTCGAGATAACAAACTTAATTATATACTTTAGAAAGGAATAACATGTTTTTCTTCCGCAGCAATCCTTTTTCCTTCGTCACAAAGGATTAAAACACACTTCCGAGGTGAGTCTGTTCGGAGATCAGGAAATGGATATGCGCTCACAAAAGGATACGAATGTGCCGTTCTGGCATCGATGCGGTTTTAAAATTGAATCCTCCCCGAACGCCAATCAAAAAGGGGTATTTTTCCCGTTCGCTCGATCGAATGGTTGGTAACGGTTTTTAAATTAGCAAACCCAACCGGAGGACGACCAAATCCTGGCCAAACGAACTAACGAGACCGCTTGTGGAAGCAGGAAACCGGAATCAAGCGTCCTCGGCTGTCGCAGCAGGGAATCGGACCTAATTGGACAAATTATGATCTCATCACTGCTAAACGATGCTGCCCACAGATGGATGACATTCGGGTGGTTTTCGATTGGCCACGTTCTGATACGATGCTTCTGCAAGCGTGTACGAAACACTTTTAAGCATACGGTAACAGCCATAGTTTAGTAAAGGTTTTGTAACGACACAATAATTTCTCTTTAATTTGGTTTGATCGATTTATTTTTTTCCCTATCTTTAGTTGAGCCTGATTATGCTGAAGTTTACAAATATTTGATGTGCTTTCACGATATTTATTCATGTTTAGAGCACTTTCTAATTGAGTTTGAAAGTGAAATTCAACGAAGGACAACTAATAATTTCAAAATTGGAAAAGATTTTACGTTGATATCAATGGCAATAAATATTAAAAGCGCATTAAGTATTCTAGAAGCAAAAGTAAAACAGAAATGGGATGTAAAATGTTGTGTTAAAAGTAACTCGTATGGCAAGTTTTAAGTTTCTGTTTTATTGTAATTAAAATTAAAACCGCCAGTTTTTTTATGTGCAAATTTTATGGCTTTTTTGTTTCACTCCCAGGTGTTATATGAACTTAAGAGCAAATTAGATGAAAATAAATATAAATCAAAAAGTTGGCTGTTGGAAAACTGGTTTTAGGTTGAAAGTATGAAGAAGAGGAATCATAAACTAATGAAAAAAATTTAAAAAAAAATCAAGATAGAGAGCAAAACAAAACATGATTGCAAGTTGCTGGCAACAATCCTGAATTATTTTTAAGTAAAATCAATAAATTGATAAGTATATTTCTATTATTTCATAAATTAACGCTGAATTCGTGAACATGTAGTTAAAAGCACATTCTTATTACTCAGTGATAATTTATCTTTGATCCGCTCGTTACGTAGGGCCAACAAAACTGCGGTGACCGCGGAGTTCTGACAGAACCGCATATTCGGTAAGGAGATATCAAACTAATTTCGAACCCATTAAACCGTCGCGTGCCCCCACGTGCGTGCTCTTCCAACCCCTCTCTTCGAAAGGATGAAGGGCGGAACCAACCTATGCAACGGCATCGGACTGGATGTGATTTTAATAAAACTAAACCAACACACAATCTACGCTCCTCGCAGGACGGTCCCGCTCGCAGCGATTATTCTGTCCGCTGTTTGGATGTTGCCGTGTCCGTCGGCGCGCATCGGGGCGTCAGGATCAACCGCATCATCAATGTCAACGTGTAGCAGCACCGATGTGAGCCCGGCGTACGTCATAATCCTGCAAGAAGACAGATCCGTCCGAACCGGCAGTCCTCTCGGTGGTTCTCATCGTCAGTCCCTCCTCCGTTCTAAGCTCGGCCAAAACTTTGGTCCTCCCATTGACGTCCACCACTAAGCACACATACAAGAGTTGGGCTTCGTACTGGAGCTCACACGTGGAGATAAAATAATTAAATATATTTTCATTACAATAATGAGTTTGTTTGTAATTAATCTCAGGTACTGCAGCGTTCAAAGCGAAGCGAACGATCCGGACCGGAGACCGAAATTGACATCGGGAAAGGGCTCGCTCCAAAATGGCCACCGCGACACTTTTGACTGACGCCCCCGCGAGCCACCATATACAGCATATCTGCCTGACAACCTGACCAAGGGGTTTTATTGGGCGAAAGTTTGCTTTTCATTTCCCGACATTTATTTAGAGACCAAGATAGCAATGGGATGAAAATGAGCCGCCCGTCCAGTGCCGTCGTTTGGTTCCGAGGCGTGGTGTTTTGATAGTGGAAGGATTTTCATAAATCTCATTTAGTTGCGCGTACCGGACGTTTGGTAGACGCTTGTGCCCGGAGTCGATCAATAAGCGATCAAATCGAAAGAAAATGCGTAGAGATGTGCTGCAAAGTGCGTTTCTCATTATGGGATGTTTTAGTTCGATACGATTATTTCTTGCGTTAGCAGCGAAGGATGGAAATATATCCATTTTACGTTTAATGGAATGAATGAAAATAGTTAATTATAGTTTGCCCATATAACGGTATGGCCATTCAACATATTCCCCAAAAGGAGTAAACCAGAGCTCTAATTACTTGAATTATTCTTATGATTTTCTTCATGAATTTCAATATCTTTTCTGATTTATTCGTAAAAAGTAGTATACTGCCTAGTATTGCATTTATATCGCTACGCGTTTTTGTTTTCAACCTTCTGTTTGTTTGTTTTAAACTTAAAGATTATTTTCAATTTGGTTAAAGAATCTCCCAAATCTTGGGTAAATTATAAATTGAAATATCATTCTAATTTTAACTCTAATCAAATTTCAAACACAGGAAAACAGGAAAAATAACGAACCATATTCTCCCGCGCTCGTGCCGATCCCGGGGAATCAACCGGGAAATAAATCAGCTTAATCTATTCCGCAAGCACTTCATAGCGGGTGATCACAGCCGCGCTTCCTTCCATAAGGATTCGTAAACTCGTGCCGTGAGATGACTCCTCGGCGCTCCTCCACGCAGGGGCTTTCCCAAAGACAAGGTGCACGACCTCCCAACCCCAATCCCGGGAGGTAAACAATGGTGTAAATAGGGCGCGAGCGTGCGCTCGTTCGTTCACTCGCCCGAAGACGCGCGACTCGACAATCACGTAACGAAATTAGAGAACATTTTGCAAAACAATTTCCCCGGGTAAATAAATTGAATTTAAAAGTCATTATTAGCATTGCAGAAAATAATAGAGCAACTTAATGCCTTTCTTCTTAGCTCACACTTTCTTCGCGGGGCCACCTTTTTCGAACGGGTACGGAGTCTTCTTGACTTTTTTTTTTACTACTTGCTAAAAGCTTAATCTTCACTCCGGGAAATTTTCCCTACTTTGGCTGACGATGTCGGCGGAAATCGCTCACTTGGTGGCATTAAACCCGCGCAATCGGTATCACCGAGTGAAGAGTTGGTTAAGGCAGGGCTAAACGTTATCAAAATGGCTGCACTTTCCGTTCGGGAATTCCTTTGGGATCACAACAGATTTTCCCAGTCCTCTGTCACACTGGTTGATTGTAGAGAATAAAGAAAATCAAATAACTCGATGTTTTTTTGCCATCCTCGAAATTATTGCCATAAAAGAAAGGTGCTGATGTGCGTTGTTTAAGGTTTGGAGTGGGGTTAATTCATTGAGCTGCTTGTTTATTACATTATTCTTATATACTTGGCTAAAACATACTACGAAACAAATAATGCAAACGAGTTATATATCTAAGAATTCCGAAGAAATAATGATATTTATTAAATATTGTAATTTGCAAAGCATCCACACATTACCTCGAACTCTCCCGTGTTCTTATGTTTGTTTTGCGAAATGATTGCTTACAATAACACATTCTAGTTCGATAGTGCATTGCACCGCGACGAACTATTTACCTTGGGTAATCACATAACAACGTTAAATCCAACGCCAAAAGGCTAAACGCTGTAATGGATTGTCTGCGTTGGTTGGTTGTAGCCTTGTCCGCCGCCATTCTGCCTCTGTCGCAAGTGTCCTTCAAGCTTCTCGGGCCTTGCCACTCACTTCTAGCGTATGCAAACGAGTTTGAATTGAATTAATCGCATGACTATAAGCTAACACCAATTATTACTAATCATCTCCCATTTCGCGCCGGCCCCAGAACGTCCCGGCCTCGGGTTTCTCCAAGCTACGAGCCTTCGGAATGCAGCATTTACTTGAGGTCGTTTTCCAACCGATCGCTAGTGCCTCCAGTTTGGCGCCTTTTGCGAAGGGGTTAGTGCAAGGCGTCTCGTGACGAAGCGCGATAGATGATTAGTATTTTTGATTTCATTAAGATTACCTTCGCTCGTTGGCGTTGGGAGGCTTAGTTGCTTGCTTAACCCCACTTTTCACTCCTAGCTTAGCTCGATAGCGAAGCGATTTTCTTATCGCCCGGCGATTGCCCTAACCTTTAGGACAGGTGCTTTGATGCGATGTTAATTAATTATCAACCCGTTTTAGCTTGGGAAGTAATGGTAAGGGTGGGTGATGGTCGGAGTTCGTTCCCACCATCGGCATGCCGGGAAGGAAACAGGTCGGTTTCATTTAGGACGCCATATTTATATCTTACTTTTCCCTCAAAAGAAGCTGCCAAGTGTTAACGGGTAGGAGGGTGAGGAAACTGGGCGCCGGACGGGCAGAAAGGCTGTCACGAAATCACGAATTCTCGTCGGCGTGGACAGAAGGACCGGGGCATGGTGAGGAGTGAGAAGTTTAACCTGTTCCCTAACGGTCGGCTAAAGCCCATCGTGAGGGGTTTATTTTTCAAGGTTAAGCGGAGAGCGTAAAATGGAAAGATTGGCATTTTGAATTAATTAATTTTAATTTAGCCTGTCAATTTCAATATCAATCTAATGATCAGCTCCGAGAAGGCGGGGCAACGCACCACGAAGGATTATAGTAATCAATCTCGAGCGAAGTTGAAAGAGTATTGAAACCATCAACAAACTTTTCGAATGATGTTGCTGCTCTGATAAGATAAAATTACATTTAAACTGCTTTCGGCGGGTAGTAAATTTTCCCATTTACTAAGTTGTGAGTGTTCGAAATGTTAGTCAGAAAGTAGTGAGTGTTCAAAATGCTAGTCAAAGATTTTTTTAAATTACCTCTGTTGTGTGTTACGTTAAGAATATCATTCCTACAGCCTTGAACTGGTTTCAACTTATAGAACTACAACTTGTGCGTCTAAACAAAAATGTAGTAAACTTTTCCCAGATAATAAAACTGCCACTAACATAAACCTAACTCCTTGGTGGTAACAAGCAACCTTCTTTGGCAAGGATAGAAAAAACGAAAGTATTTGTTTCATAATATAACATTTCTTTTCCTCGTGTCGTGTCGCTGCATCGCACTCCGGGGCAGGTCTAGGCGAGGGGAGGGCCACAAATGGAGTCTGATCCTTCGAGACAGCTGTCAAACACTGGTCAAAATGATGAAAGCGTCACTTCACAAATGCATCAACGGGGTTTCGACTCGCTCGCTGCTCAAAAGCAATGACAAACTTCCGCCGTGAACTCTCTCCTTCTCTTGATGGACGAGATGCTGCTCCGTTCCCCATCATTATCAGGACCTTTTACTAGGTGTATGTGTGGTATCTGTAAGTGTGCAAGACGAAATGGTAAGGTGTGTGCGTGTAACCGAACACCACGTGCTCGAAGGTGCATACGCAATCGAACACGCACCAACACACCGATCGTCGTGTGGAGGTAGAGATGAATCCCATTACCAATCGATTGGTCCATTAAGATAAAAATGACGCCTCATCCACCGTAGCTCCGCCTCTTTATTTCCATCTCATCTCGAGGAAAGAGAGGGAAAGAGAGTGAGTGGGAGAGCATGTGGTTGAATTTTCCTGTTTTTCTTTCGACGGGATAATTGGAACGAATTGATGGATGCTTTACTGAATAAAAGCGAAATAAGAACGGGTGAAATGACGTTAAAAGAAGATTTAAAGAACCAGGGTTTTGGTAAAACACAAGATTAAAACATTATGTCATTCCTAAAATCCTTGGCACCTGTCTGAAAATTGTTCAAAGGTTCTGGGCACCAACAGAAAACAATGAACTCAAGAGCGTTTTCGCGACATGCCGTTGAACTCCAAGCCTCCATCGGAACCTTCCGGAATGTAGACATATAATTATATTTCGTAAATTTAATCATTACTTAAAAAACACATCCATCGAGCTGGAAGGACACAGGAGAAGTTTTCCGGCGGGAGTGTGCTTTTTTCTTGGATATTATTATGCTTCTCTTTCCCCTACGAGAAGGATGTAACTGGCTGCTGGCTCAACGCATCTCTTTCGATCTCGATGATTTTCCTTTTATCTTCCACCCGAATGTACGTATTCTGGCTAATGTTTCTCTTGCATCGAAAGCCAGTGTACTCGCTCGCAGGATCCGCTCTTGGTAGTGTTGGTGTGGCGCTCCAATCTTCTAATTGTGGATAAAAAGAGACAGAATGAGCGAGAACGGGGGAAAAGAATGGCTGGTGGAACCTAAGGGTGCCCAATCCCATCAACAATTGGATGCTGATCGACGGTAACTAAAGTGGCTGTTTAAATCTGCTGTATCATTTCCTCGTCCCCCGACGCACACACTCTCTTTCTCTCTCTCCGCCTATGCTTCCGATGCTCCCCGGGATTCTATTCTGTTTTCCTTCGCTTCTACACGCTGCTTTGCCCATGACCTTCCAGTATCCTACCCTCCTCCGCGCCTTTTGTAACCACGCACCATTGAAAGATCAATTTATCTTCCCGACGTTCCTTCCAGCTCCCGATGGTGGTTGCGTCGGGGTTTCAGGCGGCTCCGAAGAGCTCCTCTAATTTCTGGGCTAACGATCATAGATCCTGTTTTTCCTTCTTGTCCCCACCCCTTGATGGAACCGAAAACGGGGGTTTGAGCGGATCTCTTTATTTTCAAATTAAATCCTCCACCTCGCTTACGGTCCTTTCCCCTTCTCTGATATCCTTTTTACGGAAAGACCGTTACGTATCGCGGTGGTAGTGCCCCGTAGATAAGCTATGTGAGTGTTTGTGTGCCAGGGACGCAGTTGTTGGGCGGACACGACACGGGACGATGGGGACGCTACGAGTTTCAACGGTTCTAATTTATAAAGGAAGCTTAGGGTCTAAATTTATAAGATAAATCTCCAACAGAAATCAATTTTCTCTGCGGTCTCTCAGCAAGCTGGAGGGAGCGAGGAAGGACGTCCCATCTCCGACGGAAGCGGGACGCAAAGTATGCGCTATAAAATGAAGACCTTCCGTAGCAAGGAACACAGGATTTGACTGGGGACAGATGGTGAACTGTGATGTTTTTGAGGTTTTTCCTACCGCCGGGCGTGAAGGCACGAGGTGCGGCTGGTATGACGACGGTGTGATGGGTTAATTGAGATGTTGATTTGGAAAATGTTCCAGAGCAAGGGACACCGACTCGTACCGCACGGGGTTGCGTCGGTAGTATGACAACATTCTGCTGGGGGCCTGAAGCATGGTCCCGAGATTTGCCGTCGGTAGTTTATAACGAGACTTCCGACATGCGTCAATTTGGTTTCTTATTTACGAGATAGTTTGCTGACGTATTTAATTAGTGCAAACGGTTGTGTTAGGTAGTTTGTAGGATGGAAACATACGTGATTTAATTTATTGCATTTTGATCGAGGAGTTTTATTCGTTTATTATTAAGTATTCTGGTGGATACACTTTGTTATTTGCTTAAATGTAAGTATTAAAATATAAACTTTAAAACTTGATTTTCAACTGTGTTATTTTAAATACTAGTAATCCGATGAACTTAGCGATAATGAATTTGTTTTAAAATGCATACAAAACCAACTTGACTAAAAAAGGTCGAACAATCAGAACTATTAACCGAGACTATTAATTATGTAGTAATAAAAAAAAATGTTCTTAAACCTAGCCTATAGCGTTCTCCTCCAAATGAAAATGCGGGATAGATGACACTAGTTTTTAAGGTCGCTATCTGCTTGGCTTATCGTTTGTTATATTTTCGTTCGATCAACTACATACAATCACAATTATGATTTCGAAGTATGTTTGTATTACATACATCGTCTCGAAAGCATGTTTTCACATTTTTTCTTACACATAATTTCGTTAAACAATTAGTTGATGGTGAAAAAAATGTGAATAGCTCAAAACAGCTTCCAAATTTTGATGAGTTTAAATTTTCGTTCAATTTTTTCCACTGATATTTCTATTTACTTTCCCCCAAAACCCACAACGTAACATGTGTAATGCATCAAGAATTTTCCTTCAGGCTGGCGTTTTAATTTTCTAACCGCCTGCACGCTCCGCCTACACACTCCGTTAATAACAGGTTTTCCCTCCGCCGGTGGAGGCGATAAAGTTCTATCCATTTTGGGCTCCGTAGCTCGTGCCTTCCGTTTCTACTTAAATCTCCATTTGCACACGATGATCTCGCACCCGGGACGAGCTCATCCCGTGCTGCAGCATAATTTCGGTAGCATTCCTCCGATCGATCCACATCCCGATTCCTCCCTCCTTTCCTGTTCGATTTCTGGCAACTAAAATAAGGGTGCGCACGATTCCGACCGGATCGCGGTGAAGGAAAGGAAATTTCTCAACCCCCCAACACCACCTCCTTTCGCCGAACCCTCCTGCCCGCGTGATAATTGCGAACGGCCATAAAAATTACGAATTAATAACGCTACTCATATCATCATCATTACCCGCGATCAGAAATGTTTCGCTTTTGTGATTGATGTTGGTTCCTTCTCGCCTCCACTGCCTCGTACGCGCCCGCTTGGGTGTTGGAATGGCAGAAGCTTTTAGCGAAAAAATGGCTGCCTCCCGGCTCCTTCAAACAGCGACGCGGACGGAGCCGCGCGGACGGGTTCTTCCAATTTCCCATTTCACTTCCAAATCACTTAAGATGCGCGGCCCGAGGGTGCGCGTGCTGATGTGTGCGCGTTGTTTATGGCTTGCCAAAAAATTTATCCACTTTACTCCGGGGTGAACAATTTGTGGCGTGCCTGAAGGTGGCTATCCTGCCCGAGGCACGCTCGGCTGCTTCACAATTAGATTAATCGATCGGTTTCAACGAGTCGAAATGCACGATCGAACATCTTTCTCGTCCGATCGTTTTTCTTCTTTCGGTGCGGGGTAAGAGGGAGGTAGAAGGGAGGAGAGGAAATCATTACAAGCTACTGTTTTTCACCAACTCAACCCCTCTCTAGTTGGAAGGCCGCTGCCAGCCTGTCTGGCGAATGATTGCGGTAAGTTGATCCACGGTTTCAAAGTACGGTTTTGATTTTTCCAAAACCGAAACCCAAACGCCAAACAATAAGAAACTCAATAACAAAATTGCTTAGAAAAACAGAAACAAAATATGCAACCTGTTACGGGTGGTTCGAGGCGCAGATTGGTTCCGACGTCGCAAGCAAACCGTTTCGAGCGATCTATCGCGCGATCAGGACAATTAGATAGATACGACCGCAAACGGTTTTGCTCCAGATCGTGTTACGGTGATTTTCCGATTTGGAAATCAACCTGCACTGAGTGGTCCGATCAAAGGATGAGCAGCGCATGGGTTGGCTATATCGAGCGGGGCTCAAATTGTCTCTGATTGGTTTGAGACGCTTGTGGTGGATATTTTTGATAAGGCAATTTTCTCAAAGATACAAGATTGTTTCACGCAATGTAACATAATTTCACTGCATACAGATACAGAGCGAGATGTGAGTTTGCACTCATTATTGCTGATCGAGTTGATGGTATTTATTGACCATTGGTCATCGCTTAGGTAAAAACAACATCTATGTTGAAAGTATTTATGGCAATATGGAAATAAAATCAAATCCTGCAATTTCGAAATGTTTAGAGTGTTAATTATTTGGTACACTTTTTCCCATTCTTTTGCGATAGTTCATGTGGATACGGATAAATGTAAGTTTTGCTAAATTTTTCCTTAATTTAAGCTCAAGATTTTATTTGAGGAAAAACTTGTTTTCATTATTGAAAATATTGGCTTAATTCCATTAATTTAAACTACTGGCAAACGGATGCTCATAATTGGTTGATAAAATGGAAATTGATTGAGAACTGAAGAAATAATCAACAAAATGAAAATACACACAAAACAAAGGCAATAACTATAACAATTTAAAAAATACGACAAAAAATATGAAATATAAATATGAAATATGAAATTACCCCAAACGACGAATTCGTTCATTTTTGACGCAACACAAATCAAGATCCCTTTTGTCACACCGAAACTGCCCGTCTGATTAAACCATTAATAAAAATCAGTTGAATTTCCCCCAGGGACCTCTTTGCCGGCGGTCGTAATCACCTTCATTAGGACCAATTTCCTCACACATGCACACCGACATGTTATTTCCCTGGGGAGGAGAGAAGGAAGAAAGAACGGGGACACCAAACTAGGACGCCGGGGACCTCAGTTTTGATTCCATTTTCCTCCCGGAATAAAAGGAGAGGCAGGCTGGCTGGTGGGTTAAGTGATTTCGTTTCGAAAACATCCAATAAGTTGCGTTGCTTGTTTTCCCCATCGGTGGCTTGTTACCTCGTTTCCGCCTTCCATACGTTCCGTCCTTCTGTCTGTCGTAAGCATTAAGTCATTATTCACGCCGCCGCAAAGGGTCAACTTTTTCACTTCGTCCACCTCGAGGACGGGCTTCGATGCAAGTGTTTCGGGGTAATTTCATTGCTCCCGTTCCATTATCATCAGGTGGCAATCTTGCATACTGGCGCTGGTTGGCGCACAAGAATCCGGAATGTCACGAGTCACCGTGGGTCCTTTTTTCCCCGTCTTTTACTTCACTTCGGTGGTGCGCAATGAATTGAACGTTGCAGAACGCGCCATCACCAAAACGTGCTTCGATTTGCTCCTTCGATGGGCTCGGGTCGATGGAAATTATGCTTCCAGGCCGCCACCCTCACCCGAACAGCTCCCCCATACCTACGAACGGAAGCCTCATTTCCATTATTCGCTGATGGTTTTCATCATCAATCAGCCGATCGTGGGTCGTTAATGCTGAGGGCTGCTTTTCTTTCCCCTCACACGAGCTCTTTCTTTCGCGAAGCCCAGCAACCCATGAAAGGCGCGAGTGCGCGCGCGCACGAGGGCTAATTGGTTGATAAGTGTGTTTTATGTAATATCATCGCGGATAATTTCATCGCAAGCATATTGCTTGCTGCTGCGGCTCGTGCTCGTCTTGGGGCGAAGGCAGAAGTCTTAAGATAAATAATTATACAAGAAAAATACGGTGCCGGTGCTGGCGTTCACTCACGTTTTCCGAACATTTTAAGATGCTTTTACCGGCTAATACTGTGGCAGCGTGTGCGTACAATTACGTTAAATGGATGGCTTCGAAAGGCATCGAATAATATGGTTTGATGTGCAAGTCTTTTCATTTCTGTTGGTTTGTGATATATGATTAGTGTAGTTTACACCAGCATATGCATCATTTTCAAAAAATATAATTTCCATTCATTCTATCTAGTGTTACATTATGGCTTTGAATTGAAATCATACATTTATACACCATAAAATCTATCAAAATTGTGTAACGTAATTATAGTATCCGAATATGTAAATGAAACTATGTAATTTAACTAGTGCTTGCAATGTTTTGAAAAAATTGCAACTGTATGAAACACTTTCTCTAGCCTCTGGCCACATTTAAGTTTCAAATAAAATCCCGGACGCGTCCCGAGTATTGGATGGCACGTAGTTTTAATCGAAAACTAGTTTTACATCCCTGAGTTGAAACACCATTTCCGTTTTCTTCCATGCAGAGGTTAACAGTTTTCTAGTAATGATTCTGCGGTCATTTTTCAGCGGGGGAAACAAACAAAAATTTGCCAATACGAAGTCATGCTGTCTACTCAATTCTTCCACGTTCTATAGCATTGGAAGGATAATTATCTCCATTCCACATCACCTCCCATATAGGCCCCCAAAAACGAAACCCCCTGATCGGTTCACTGACGGAGCAAATGTGAATGCTTCAGAATTTCTTCCTTCAGAATGGAGTAATCGTACGCACCGCATGAAGTGAAGACACCAGGCGCAAAGAAAAGAATGCAAACACAACCGAAACGCACCAATACTGTAATTGAAATATTATTGTGGGCAATTATGTTGAGTAATTTGATCAATAAAATGAAGGATGTCGATGATTTATTTTAATTGCACTTTCCAAAGAGCAACGGGCCTCTGTGTTTGTGTGTATGTTGGATCCATTTGGCATCGTTGATGATGGGTTTCGCTCGTGCCTACAGCAGACAGCGTAGCATTCGATCGAACGATCGATCGATCAGACCAAACGTCTTGATCGATGCTTGAAGTTCCCTTTTGTGCAGTGCGTGCCGCTTTTCTTGCCTATTTTTCTTTGCTCCCGGTCGATATTTTGCTCCATCGGATGTGCTCCCGGTGTACGGTGGTGGCATTAATGCATTAATTTAAATTAGATTTTTGTAATTATAAACCTTTCGCTTCCACTGTCCTCTCATACGGGAGTTTTCCATCCCATCCTATGCCTGTAATCACGCTACTCGATCTTCCACCGGTCGGTCCTGTTTAGTGGCATGTGGTGCTCCGACACCAGGATTGAAAGCTCCACATATTCATTCATACGTTCATTCATTTACACCGTTTCCATTTGGTTTTCCCCCATCACCCCAGCCAGCGGGTTGTGATCTAACATTTTCGTTCCATTTTCTAATTTCAGGTTTCCTCCTCCGTTTGTATTCTAATCGAGGACAGAGGTCGTGGTGGGGTAGGTGGGGTCTTTCAGTCGATTGATGAAATTCGAACTCTCAATCACTGTTATTTGGAGTCGCAATCGAAATTGATTTCTCTTTCGATTTGTCTGCTTCCTCCGGAGGAAGATACGCATTTTGGTGTTCCTTGCGGCCATTCATCGATTGACGATCGTTCGGTGGGGCTTAAGATTTTCCACACACCTCCGAAGGGACATGTGTGCGCATAAACAAAGCGAAACAAAAAGGAAACGGAAAAAAGGGGAAACAAACTAATCGCGCACACTCCGGCGCTTTCGGCTTAGTGTTAGCGGTTTGGGGATTCCGAACGCGCTACGCCAGCTTTTCATCAGCGCCAATTTTGTGTTCTGTTTTTCCTCCACCATTCATCTCACCCACCTCAAACGAATGAATGAATGACCACCTGGAAAGCGTCCGCCGACGGCTGGCGATGGCAAACGGGTGCAATTAGAGGTACAATTAAATTCGTTGCCAAAAAGATCGAAAAGAAAACGAGCCACGGACGGTACGTGCCACGGGAAAGTGGATAATTATTCTCCCATTCCTGGTCGGTCGGGCCAGGAAAACAAGCAGCTTGGTGGGTGGGGGAGGGAGTTCGGGAAGTGATTAGACCGACGCATTGCTTCCTTGGCCGGGTTCCGGTGCCGAAATGTGTGGAGAAGTAGAGTAGCTCCCTTTTTGCTTCTGGACGACCGAACGAACGAAGACTGAGAGACTTTGGGGAGCCAAGTTTTTGTTTTCCAATGGCGGAGTTTTGGTGGTTCGGCTAAGTGCATCGAAATGAAGCCATTTTTGGCCGCTACCTCGCTGATGGCCAATAAACTAGCAATTAAACAGTAATAATACTTTCCTGCAACATCCGTGTGCAAAGGCGAATTTCGCCCAATTTTACAAACATTGTTTGCGATTTACGTGCTCCATCAGCATGCAAATTATTGGTACAAATGAATTGTACGCTTGAACTGTGACCTTTTTCGGATTTAACGAGAAAATAATTGGGAAAACATAACCAACCAAGAGGTTAAGCTATGGCTGTACAAAACATTAATCTGCATAATAGAGGCTAGGGTAAATAAATAGTATCAGGAAAACGCAAGGAAAATCAGGAAACGCAATGAGAAGAAAATTAGTTCGTCATATATATTTCTCTTAAAATGTTTTGATAGTGCAGACCAGTAATAACAAACAATGAAATGGAAGTGGCTAGTTGTGAACGGATTTATTTATCTGTTTTTAAACATAATATCCAAAACTAATGTCATTACAGAACCACTTGCAAGCTTTAGTGACTGTTGATTGAGCGAGTTGAATTGCATAATGAAAATCTAATTAATGCTGTGAATGAACCGTTATTGATCGTTACGTACGCAAATAACCTAATGTAATAAAAAAGAAATAACGTAGCTTCAAACACCCGATTTACCACGTGTGAATTCATTATTGATGATTAAATTAAATTAATTACACGAATTGAGTTTTAAATAATCCATTCACAAATGGCAGCTCGTACTAATGACTATGAAAATGATTACTTTCCACCCGACGGAACTCTAGCTAGGACGAATACGGTGTGGAAAAACTAGTTTCAGTGACAAAGATGCTACGCCGATAAAGATTGGGTTTATGTTTTAATTTTCAGAAGGTTTTGAAAAACCACCACACCGAAAGAATCTTCTCTCCTCTAACGAACCTTCCGCTTGGAAAGGCATGGAAAACGCCATGATTCACCCATCGTTTCCGCCTCTCGCTAGCTTCAATATTAATAAACTTCAAATAATTACATTACCCACAGAGAGTGCCGGGTTTCGCAACGGGCACTTTTCCACCGTCCCTTCCCTGGCTGGCGGAAAAATTGGGTGAAAATCGACGAGAAGGAAAACTCATCTCGCCGACCGCGTGCCGCACACTTGCCTGTGTATGTGTTTGCCAGTGTTGCCCGCACGAGACGCACCGGCGCAACAATGGACGGTTTGCCGAGTATACTTTGCTTTTATTTTTCCGCACCTTTCCGCACGGGGGTTCTTTTTCTCGGCTTCCTCCTCCCGTAACCACAAGCCATCCAGCGAGCGCGCGCGCGTCTTCAATTTATCCGTGCTTTAAATTACGCCTCATTACGAAGGGGCCGGCTTTTCCTCCCTCCGGGAGAGGTATGGATGGATGCTGGAAATCAACGCGGGAGAAGTAAGGAAGAGAGAGAGCAAGAGTGTTGGATCAAGTGTGAGCGAGAAAAAGCGGAAGTAAACGTTTGCCCATCTTTCGTTCTTTTCCACTCCCGAGGGCAGCATCCGGAAAAGGGATAATGCGCCTCACGCACTCGTGCCATTCGTCGAAAACATGGGGTGAAAATTCCTCCAGCCCCCAGGGAGAGGGGTGTGTGTAGCCATCGTACACACTCACACAGCATCCCGTGCATGATGGGAGTAGATTGAATCAATCACAAACGCACACACACAAAAATGACTGAATTGAATAAGCGTGTTAAACCGTCTTGAGTTTGTACCGTTTGAGCAAGGATTTTCCGAGTCCGGAGAGAGAGGGAGAAAATAAAGAATACACACACCACAAAGAAATCTCAGCAACCCCTAAAATGCACCCCTACTTGATTTCCTCACAAATACCAGCACACTGTTCAACCAACAGCGAGAGTGGAGAGAAAATAATCCATCCAAGCCACCACTCCAAGAGCAGAAGGGAAAAACAGACGTTAGAGCGGGACAGGGCCAACACTCAATCAAGCGGCGAGGGTCGAGTTCCGCAGCGCAAGGATTTCGCTTCCCAAAGCGCCAAAACATGCCAGATGACGGTTTGTCTTTGGCGCGTTTGGTTGCGTTTTGTGCGCCACAAAGTCGCGTGTTCGTTCGGTTCGGGCGGTTTGTTGGTCGGAGTCGGAGTGTGTCACGGAACGACATTCTGCACGGTTCCGGCGTTTGAATGTGTGCTATGCAAATTGTGCCCGGGTACGGCGGGAAAGTGCGGAAAATTTGCCACAAGTGAGTGAAGGTGAAACGAATGAAAGAAAGAAAAAACACATACAAAGTTTGTATACTGTCTACACAATTCAAGGATAATGTAACTTGGCGCAAAGGGTGCAATCGGTGAAAATAATTTGATTCAAACACGAAAAGTTTTGTGTGTAAATTGTAAACAGTGATAATGTGAAACATTGTTGGTAAATAGAAATTTACATTAATAATATAAAGTACTAAAGTAAAGAGTAAATGAAGTAGAAGTGAAAATAGAATAAAATTGTGCAAAACAAACCGCTCTCAGTGGTCTTTGAGCAGCAATCAATCGTTGGTTTGGAGAAAGAAAAAAAAGGTGTCTAGTGATCGGTTTACAACTAATCGTTTCCACAATTTTCTGTGTTAATGTGAACGTATGAAGTGATCCTTAAAAATCTGGTGAAATTATTTCCATCGGAACGGCGAACATTTTGTTTCCGGTTCTGCAAAGACTGTCCGTGCGTGACCCGTGGCCCATCGGTACAATCGGATTAGCAGGAAGGTACTGTTTCGTTCCGGTTTTTCGCCGCCTACGATGGACATCAAGTCTCTGTCGGAGGTGCAGAAGCAGATCTTCACGAATCTCATCGAGAAGCTGATCGCGCGCAACCAGTTCCCGCCGAACGAGGCAGAAGACGTGCAGAAGCTGCTGGAGAACGTGCGCGATGCGAAAAACTTTCACAAGATCATGGAAAAGCTAAAGGAGTGCGGCCAGCTGGACGTCGACATCGAGGAAAACTTCCGCGAAGGTACGCAGCGCCGGTACGCCGACTCGAAGTGGCATTATTGGTGGAAGCGGATCGGCTGCCTGAAGCTCGGACGACATTCTATAACACTCAACGAATGCGATCCCCTTTTCTTATCGTTTGACTTTGCAGAGAATGGGATTTTCCTCAAAGATACGGCGAAAAAGTTCGGACCCGGCGGCCAAACGCTCACCCCGCGCCACACTATCGACGCTATACTAGGTTTGAATAATTGTGAAAATGGAGGTAGGATACTAATCTAGAACGGATTGCTCTGTCGTAGTTTGCTAACGGAAGGTAAAGGGGTCTTTCCATATGTTATTCTTTTCATTCATACAAATAATGCAATCAAATTTAATTAGTGTACCGTAACATGTAACATCTTGAATCTCCTCGAAATGTGTTCATTTAAAAAATATTTTAATCGTTGTATTTGATCGAATAATTGAATAACTATTCGAAATCATGAGATGTACTTTATAGTATCGATATAAGTTCATCGATAGCAAATGCTGTTTGCTATAACGAATGTTCTGAATTTCAATCTCATTGTTCATACCCTCAAAATGAAAATATTTACCTACGAATAATTATTTTTGTATATAGGCTCAAGTGCAACTGTATTTTGTTCTATTTTGTGTTTTTTTCATGTTTGCAACATATTTAAATATTTAAAAAAATGTTTAATCTTAATTTCAATTAAGACTTTTATTCGATATGTCACATGTCGGCTGTTAAATTATCGAACTTCTCTTATTATTTCTTATTGAAACTACATTTTTCCAATCAAAAATCAAAAACAGTGAATAACGCTTCTATGAAAAAAAACTTCTCTGAATTCTAATAATTCTGAAAATTTTCGAACAAACATCTCTACCATGTGACGGTTTATACTTTTTTGTTGTTGTTAAAACATTTTGTGGTTTAGTCTTCCTAGCATAAGGTCAATCAAACTCATGTTGAAACAGAATTGTAAGGTTCCGACGGATATTAATATTGTGTCGTCCAATAAAGAAAAAGATTTTCCTTTGATGTAAATGCAATACAATGTTGTTTGTTCATGATTTAAAGGCATATTTTTGAATAATATATGGTATTGCCAATTAACATGCTTTCAATATGCCGTTTCGAGTGGAATATTGATTATAGTGGAATATTGCCAATTGACATGCTTTCAATATGCCGTTTCGAGTGGAATATTGATCATTTTGGTTATTTTGAACAGATTTGCATTTAAAGTTAAAATAATGTCCTAAAACATAAGGCCAATTAATTTGATTCTATTTATTATTGTGTGATGTTCAGAACAATTTGCAGTACTGCTTTTCTTATTTCTGCTTTGGCAGCAAATTAATTGATTTGTTAGGAATTTGTTACTCTCATTTAATATTTTGAAAAAACATATCAGAATTAGTTTAGTTTTAGTTTTAAAGTACACCCTTTTCAAATCCACATTTCATCTCCCCCTGTCACATTTGTACATTCACTATTCTTTTCTTGGCAATTCATTTTACTTTCTCTATTTTTTCCAATTCCTTTAATGTTTATTATTGACCTTTGAATGTAAGTGTCGAGTAAAGTATTGTAGTTTTTGTTCAAATGCAAACACTTTCCACTCATCAGCACGGCCTATAATTAATGGGTATTATTGCTCCTTTCCTCCTCTCTTGCTTTCTTCACGTTCAAATGGTTCAAAACTTTCATTCATAAAGGGTCTTTCAACGACGCTCGTATCTACACTCGAAAACAATTCCCAAATTATCATCAGATTGTTTGCATGGTGATTAATTGCTCCCAAACCATCGAGCCGAGACAACAACAATCTGGGCTGCGGCTCCGAGAAATCCCACGACATCAATTATTCAAACCCTTTCCAAAGATCCGCACCAAAGATGATCCATTGTGTGAGAGAGAGTGTGTGTGTGTGAGAAAAGGGTTACACCAGGCTCGCTAATTTGCCGTTTCGGTTTCACTTTTCCCCCCGTCGATCCTGAGACGCGGGGAGACATTAGGGATTTTCACAAATCCCCGTTATCCCTGACAATCAACCGAGCCCATCTTTGCTCGCCTTATCTTTGCCAGTTGCCAATCAATCAACCCAGGCTCGACCCAGTGCTACTATCTGTCACTCCAGAGGATTGTCCTCGGATGGTGCTTGGAAAAACAATGTGATCTCATGTGCGAAAGCGTATTCCTGTTGGAAAGATTGTGCTTCGATACGTTCGTTGCGCACTCTCATAGGGTTGGTGATCGAAAGGTTTCGTAATGGTGCTTCCTAATGTCCTTGCAGAGCAATTACGAGACAGCTGCTGGGGATATTTGCACATTTCAGCAAAAAACGGTCGATTGGAAGACTTCACTTTAGACCAATTTAGGCAACGAATGCGCACTCAACTGTCTAATGGAGCGTGTAACGTACGTTGCTTCCATCAATCGGAAAGGAGATCAACACCGCTACGCCCTGATGAAGCTCTTGGGTCGCTTTTTATGCTCAAATAATGCTACGGTTATGGTTGGTCGAATCTAGTCGAAAAAAGAAAAACAAAACGCTCAAGCTGGGCACATCGCGTCCGAGCCAAGTCATTGGATCACGAACTTTTCAGACCTGCCAAAGGGATCTCTAATTCAATTTAAAATCTCCTTTCGCTCGACGGCTGCCATGGTTTGGAAACGAAAAAAAACATGGTCAAAAAGCCACCGTGTCCGTCGGCAGCGCTGAAATTTGTTGCTCCGAGTGTTGGAGCTCCTCTCGGGGAAGCCGCGTCGAGTGTCGACGATGAGCAGAAGAAAACACCAAAGACTGGAGCAAAACACGAACAAAATGAGCGGAATCCGGTCGAAGGATGTTTATGCTCGTCGCGGTGCGAAGCATAACACGGCTTAGGACGGCTCACCTGTCCAGCTGTCGATGATTTTAACACGTGGTGTGGCATGGTTAAAACTAAATTAATCAAACGATTTTTTTTTCTCTCCCGCGCCAGCACTGAATGGTGGCCAAAGTGGTCAGCAAAGGCCCCCGGGGGAAGTGTTTCTTTGATTGATTTATTAACGCTTCTTTACTCCATGCGGGCGCTTTTTACTTGTCGTTTTTTTTTCGGTGCTTGTTTCTTGTTTTGTCTTTTGCTTTCCTGCTCGGGAGAAGTGCTCCTGATGGCTTTATTTTCAGCAGATCGTTCTTGTTTCCAAGGGAAGCCAGTTTTTTCTTAAATCCCTCCGATTCCTTTCTGCGTTTCCATCACGGTTAACGTGTGGTAAATTAAGAGTTCACATTCAACGGCCTCAAAGCTCGATGCTGAAAGTACAGCAGGAAAGGCTTCCTGAGCTTCTGCGTCCAGCTCGGTCCATTAACGTGCGGATAAATAACAATAAACTACCCTTTTGCCTCCCATCAACTCATGCTCCAAGGATCCCTCCGTTACTCGCGGCATATGTTTAGCACTTAATTAATCATTTAATGAATTTTACGATTGCTTAATAATGATGTTGCATCCATTAAGAAGACTCCAGCGGCCCGAGCGGGGACACCGTTGGTCTAAAAGGGAAGACGTTGATAGAGGTAGATTGTAGTAATTCTATTACTCGATGAAGTACGTCAACGCCAATCCTCAACAACGGATTGGGGGAGCATTGTGAAGCGAACAGTTCGCGACAGTGGCTCCAAAGTGAGTGGCACAAATTGGTTGAATGGAGCTTTGTTCAGATTTACTGGGCGTAAGTAGCATTCGGTTCAGCTGCTGTTGCTATTGACCCAATTCTTCTGGTGAATCTGCGCACCGGATAATTAGTAATGTCAATCATGTATATATGTGCGTCCCCGACATTACTTGTACGACCAATCTTTGGAACATCTTATGTTTTTATCTCAATTTAATTGGTTTTATGTGGTGCAGTAAATTGATGTGTGGTTTCATACATGATCTACACATAATGTTATTTATAGTGCTACTTAACATAATGAATAACTTCTCCTTGGGAAGCGCTCCTTAAAGACATGTTATAAATATAATATTAACAGTTTCTTTAGGCAAATGTTCATAATAAACACCAGTTTGTTACATTGCTTGAAATAAATGTTACTGTTTAATGTTAGCACCCAAAATTGAAAAGCGAGAAACATGTTTCAAAATATGTTTGTTTAAATGTTTCAATCCAAAACTGGTATTTGAAGGGCTGATAACATATCAAATGTTTATTTATGCAGTTTCAATATCTCCTATTTTAAGAGAGGATAGATCGTTTCCCATCTTTAAAAATTTGATTTATTGTAAATGTTTATTTATAAAAATTCGCAATCATTTATGATTAAGGGAGTAGATCATTTTCCGCATGACACGATCTGTGTTTGGTTTTCTGTGGCAATGTTTATTGAATGAAGAAGGGAAAACACTTATCCGATGAAGTAAGGAAAAACACTCACCTCATTCTGCACCCAATCGTAATTGTTATTTTTGTTGTCTTCCGAGCTGTCGAGACCTCTTCAAATTGAATCGTTCAACACCATATTTTCCTCCTACAAATCAGACGAAGAAAAGAAATCCCGAAGAACAATCCGCCCGACAAAAGACCCGTGTCATGACGTGGCAAGAAAGTGTATTAAATATCACTTAACTGTGAGTTCGATGTTCCGGAGCGGCGTTGTTTCCGTTCTGGCGTCATTGTTTTCCCTGCTCGATCCCGAAATACATACACACAGACACAGCAAATTAGATAAATTAACAGCAAGATACAGTGCAATTAGGGGCCCCCGCATTTCAAACCAACGGCCACCGGATCGGCCGGCGTGTTCCAAAAGCGTTTCGGGCGACAGGGGCTGACGGCGGCGACTTTTCCCAGGCGCCATCCCATTCCCAAAGACGCCAGCCAGCCGGTACTTTTCTCTCGGAACCGAGTCGGAAGAAATCCAATAAGAGGAGATTTGAGACATGAAAGAGTTGTACCAAATGGAAAACTAACTCAATCAGCAGGGGCGAACGAGGACCCCTTAGTGCTGCGGTCTTACCTACCTCTGGTGAGAAGCATTTCATCGGGGTCCTTCCGATCATGAGATAACGTTCAGCGACAAGCAGGATATCTTGGTCCGGATTCGGTTGAAGCGGAAGTCCTTCGAAAAACCCCCACTTTAGACGTCACCATACCACCGGTGTTCAATCGCAACTCGTTTGAGACAAAGAGTGCAGCAAGATTGCAGCTTGCATTTCCAATGAACAAATGTGTTTGTATCTTCTTAATCGAATCATAGGAGCACAAAAACGAGCTGAAATTTCAATGTTTTCCTCATGCCGTCGGTCCCAGCAGGGCATTTGTTAGAAAATACTGTCCTGCAAGAGGGCAGGCTGACTGTTTTTCCCAGTGCCGGGCTGGATCTTTCTTTGAAACTCTCTATCAGTCGCAATTTTATGCAATTACGTTGTCAAACCGATCGAATCAGCTAGAGAAAGACAATTGGGGGCCTCAGTGGAGAGTATAATGTTTGCCAAAGGATAGAGGATTGCCAATTAGCATCGATTGACCAGATAGAGTGGTTCGATTTCTTTGGGAATTAGACAAGATTTAAACAAAGGTCTCTTGCTGGCCATTGGATTATTTCTCGCATTGTGCGGTGATTGGATATTTGCTCAAGCGGTATGAAGATTGTTTTCCGTCTGTATTCAATTAAGCTAACATTTGAACTTGGAGAGGAATGTCTAGATTGATTTTTAATGATTAATTTTATTTCTGCTAAGTAAAACACATGCTGTTCAACAAATATGACCCTTTCCTACAGTGCTCCACAAACTTTCCAAAAACATGTCAAACGACATTGAATTAATCAAATTAAACCACATGCGGCAAAGCCTTCAGATTGTGGCACGGGTTTGTGAATAAATTTACCACCCACTCGGTCTGCCTCACCTCGAGAAGCTTCAAAACTGCTCCTTTCGCACCGAGGGAAGTCTCTCACTTAGTTAGAGAACATTTCATTGCATCGATTAATCACCGTACAACAATTATAAACGTATTTGTACGAGCTGCCCGACCGAACATAACGAACATTTCCCTTTTCGCTTCGTGAAGGGTGTGGGTATGTGTGCCTGTTGCCCAGGGAATGCAGGGATTAATTAGAAAAACAAATCGAATGCCGAGCCGCTGGGTGGTTATCGTGACGTCTAGATCTCGTGACCATTCCAGTCACCTGTCAGCGGGATAATTTTCCATATTTTTCTTGCTCGACTGAGGGTTTTTTCGAAAAGCAAACGCTTTTGTGACAAGTTTTTAAACCATACCACCCCTCATTCTTTGCGTATCCTTTGGCGACCTTTCACCGTCTCGCAATCGATCGTGCAGAACCCACAAGGTTTAGAGGAAACGTAAGGTTGGTTGTTAATTTATTAAACAAAGGTGACATGTGGAAACGAAGCGTGCCATGGAATAGATTTTTCCACGAACCTTATTTGAGTGCAGAAAGTTCGTTTTTTGTTTTCACAGTCAGCAAACTGCCCTATGGCCTTATTTCTTTTCGAGTGGAAAATAATTAGCCACACGGTCAAGACCATTATGGATCTGTTGAAAGCCTCACTTTCCGTAGCGAATGACGAGATACTTTGAACTATGCGTTGGAGTAATTCTGAGCAGGAAAAAGGCAATCAAATCAAAGCACATCAAAGGGACGCATTGGCAACATCCATATTGACTCAATATTACCACCTTTCGACTCGTTCGAGAATGAATCAATTTTTCCTACACGATGTTCACTTAATCGACACAGGGATCGCTAAACCTTTCAATCCCATAAAGAAACAACAAGCAGATTATCAGGAATTAAAACCGAAGAGTGCAGGGACGATGCAGCGTTGCGCTATCCAGTTCCTTTTCGGGATTTCCCTTTTTCCCCCTTTCAGTGCGCTTATCCCTTCAGGGGCTTTATGCGATTGGTGCGGATAAATCCGTTAAACCAGACATCTACAAACCGCCTCGCACTGGAGGAAAAATCTCAACGGTCACCGTTTTAGATACTTTTTCTTATTGTTTCCAATGTGCTTTAAAAGCAATCTCTGATAGTTCATTCGTTTGTCCGTTCGTTTTGCCGCCACGCTACGGTGCGAAACATGGGTTGAAGATTGTAATCGACGATCGTGTTCCGTTCCTTGATGGGTTGTCTAGTTTGGGTGTTTCTTTCCGTTTGATTCAACTAAAAAAAAAGGAAAAAGGATTCAAAGGGTGTTGCGAAAGAAAAGGAAGCCGGAGAGTTGAAAAGGAACTAAAGATGTGACTTGCATGTTGCATCACTGGTTACGATGTGTTTTTTCGTTGTTGTTAATGGACGAACAATGTACACAAGTCGGGACAGTTTGCAAGCAGACTAATTATTCACTTAGCAGCAATTTTCCACACCGTTTTCGAGTGACGCAGGAAAATATGTAATCATAGTATTTTAAAGAAACTTGTTGGAAATACGGAAATATATGATAGAACTATTCATTCATGAGCTTGGAACGCTTAAACACAGTACATATATTTTAGTTATTAAATTAAAGTATCTTTAAATTCAACTCATCGTTACACCTTTCTAAATTTGCATGTTTATTCATTTCCGTAAATTTGCTGAGTGAAATGTGATCGCGCATTTTGTTATCGTACAGTGAATTACTATCCTCAGATGACAATTAATTGGAGCCTGTTAAAAATATCCCACAAGCATTGCTTTACTAAGCGATGCTAATAACCTAATCTAATCTACCCCAACCCATCAGGCCTTCTTTCATAAGATATTAGTTGTCCTCTGTTTCTGTCCACCCGAAGGTCGTCATGATCCTTTTATTCGCTTTTAATGCGTCCCTAATTGACAACTTTATATCGAACTTCGATTAAGTTCGTCCTCTCGGTTCGTTTCGGACTTCGTGCTTGTGTACCTTTGGTTGTGTTCGAGTCGAAAAGTCATTTCGGGCACCTGTCAATCCTCGTGCTCGGTTGTGAAACAGCGCAGCTAGCAGTCGCCTGATATCGAAACGATATATTGACAGTTCATCAAGATAACGCTTTCCATTCTCACCGAAAAATGTGAGCGACAAACTGCGTCCAAGCATGGGAGACTTTGGTGGGAAATTGGTAGGAATAAAAAATACTTACGGCAGCGAACGGGAGACACCAGGATCAGGATTCGTGTCCAAAATTGTCCCAGATTGGAACGAACCCGAGGCACGTAAAGTGAAAAACCCCAAAAACTCGTAATCGTTAGACACGAATGATGTTAACACTAGATTTACAGTGACTTCCACTAATGGATTGCATTTGATACCGTCGTTTAACGTTTCGTTTTTATTATTGGCGCGCTATCTCACACCCAACACTCGAGCCGAGTCGGGTCGAAGTAGGAAACCGGCAGCTCCCAAAGGCACGGGGGGAAAAAAACTAAAACCCATTCGCGAAGGACAGTTAACACGCACGCCGGTGGTTTTTCCCCTTCTTGGCGTCAAACGAGTTTATGTGTCGGGGTCTTCGAACGGATCGAGAGGCGGGTGAATTAGAAGCGACAACTAAATCATGAACGTTAAATCACTCTCAATTAAATTGAATTTGAGCACAATTTAGATTAGAATTTCCCGACCCACGTTTTCCCCCCCATGTTCCGTCCGGAGGTTTTCCGGTGTGGATCTTTCTGGTTTCCTTCTTTCATGGCGAATGCACCATTTCGTCCCACTCTGTTTTAAATACGGAAGGTAAAGTGCTGAACCCCACTGAAGGCACGTGAGGATAATGAAAACGTGGGCTGTAGGAGAAAAAAAGAAGAAAACTGGCTTCCATTAAAGTAAAGCACAAACAATTTCCCCACACCGTAGCGTTATGACACTTTGACATGCGAAGCCGAAACCTAGCCGTGGAAATGGAAAGAGTTGGGAAAAGGCAAAGCAAAATTAGGGAAATGGAATCTCCTCAGGTTTTCCCTGCACCCTGGGGTTTGATCCCGTGTTGCTGCACTCTTCCAACTGCTTGAGGGCAAAGCGGATTCGGTCCAAAAATGCTCATTTTCCCCGAAAAAAAGGGGTGCCATGTAATTAATTTGTCAAAAATAACTCCGCGTTTTCCGCGAGTTTTTCGCTTGGCCCAAGGGAGAAACAAGGATTCGCGTCGCGACGGCATGCATTTTCACGAGGAACGAGCGCGGATGGTACTGTTGCCGGCGGGGAGGGTGCCAAAGTATGGCCCCTCAAATTGGATCTTTCACGCAGGTAAATTACATTTCTTGAATTCCGGCCCGCGCGCTTTTTTTCCGTGCCCGGGTGAGAAGATATGACTACGTTTGCCCGTGGTTTGCGACTCTGGCAAATTCATTCCTTTTGCGACTTTCAAGACGATCGCTTACAAGAAACCCAACAAGGATGGCAAGGAATGGTTAGCCTCGAAAAGTAATTTCAAGAAACACTCGCTCCATCGGGGAAAACTCACGAACAGGTTGGGTTAAATTGGAAAGCTCAAACAGTACAAAGGGCAAAACTCTACTGTTGGGGGGATTTTTGGGTGTTTTCGTTACTTTTTCCCTCTGTTCTGCCAACGAAAGCTTTTCGCAACACATTACTAGACACGCGATTCGAGTTAGGCGAAAAATTACGGCCAGTTTGAAACGTATAACGTGTTTTGTTTGCCAAATTTCGATTAAGGAGCTATTTGCACCTTGCCTGTGAGCGAAGAATGCTGAGTCCGTATCGTTTCTTTCATTGTTATTTGTTTCATCACAAGGATTCTTTCATGTTAACGAGCTTTTATTGATATAGATTAATGTGTTGAAATATATTGAATTGAACAAACAAAATAATGTACTAGTTCACAACAGATTGCACTCTCATATTAAAGGTATTTCCTCGCAGTGTTTATGTTTGTGCTCGAGCGCTTGATCATCGATGCATGTTTAATTTGATTAATGTCTTCGTGGAAAGTCAATCGTGACGTGTTTTTGGTTTGTGTACTTCAATCAATATGACTAGTGATAATGTTATCGATACTAATCGTGTCACATTTGTGGCCGTGAAAAGTCAAGTTCAATTAAACCACCTGCGTATCCTCGTTGATATTTTTTCTCACTTAGTTGGTGTTCTTTTTGGCTCATCTTTAAGTTTGATTATCATTTCTTGTTGTTTTTTTTGTTGTTAATTTGAACTAAGTTTTTCTTTATTTTAAATGTTTTGGCAAAATAATATTGTTCTACTAGAATGTCTGTTGTTTTCTACTCTCTTTACTGCTCACCTTATCACCTTATCAAGAAATGTAGTGAAACATTATTAAAAAACTGTATAATTTGACTTATGGTTTCTGTAAATAAAATGAAATACAGGGTTCTTACTTTGTTTCTAAAAAATACTTCAGCGTATTGTTTGTACCGTTTAAAAAGGAGATTGGAATAATAATATAATCCATGTTTATAGACGTATCCACTCCAACACTATCCTATCAAATCGAATCTAACCCGACAATGATTGGCAGCTGGAATGAAATTGTGTGTTAATAATTCTTCTATCTTCGGCCGCGTTCATCGTCCCGTTGCAGGAGACTCCAGTGATGCAACCGATCTCAGCGCATCGCCCCTGAGCCAGATCAAGCTGTGCGATCAGCAGCAGATGATGGCGAAGGCGCAACTGCCCACGGCCTACGGTGGCCTCGGTAGCCCGTCCAGCCCGGACAAGTATCAGCAGCAGTTAGCCAATTACCAGAGTCACATCAAATCGCTCGACCTGGCGTCCTCGCTCGATCCGGCGTCCGGCCAGAGTGTGCTGCACCATCAGCCCCAGCCGCACCACCTCCATCATCACCATCACGCAGTGGCCTCTCCCCACCTGCATCCGCACCATCAGCAGCACCATCAGCATCACCACAGTCATCTACAGCAGCAGCTTCACCAACAGCAGCAGCAGCAACATCACGCCCATAATCAGCTGCCTTCGCCGACACCTCAGCAGCAGCAGCAGCAGCACCATCAACTGACCGCGCTGCACCATGCACCGCATCCTGCCCTCGGCCACCAAGTCCCCCATCCGTCCCTGGCCGAGCTCGAGTACATGAAGACGCTAAAGGAGACGAACAAGTACTTCATCGATCGCAACTATCGGGGCGTCGCCGCGTTGGGCTACGGTGCTGGGAAGTACGGCGGTGGGGTGGAAGGTACACCCGAGGAAGGGGCACCGGGGGGTGGTGGTGGCGAGTACGAGGAAGACCTTTCGCCTCCGGCCGGTAATGGAAGCTCCGGCGGGAGCCTCAAGCGCAAGTACGATCGTACGCGGGAAGGTGACGAGCGCCCCGGTGGGGAGGGAGGAAATGGCGACGGAGGTGGTGGTGGTGCTGGTGGGGTTCTGCTGCCGGACGGCACCGAAAGCAATCCATCCGACAGCTCCATTAACAAATATAATAAGCTGCATGAGTCAGCCGATAAATCAATTAGGGCTAATAGTTTCGATTATATGAAAAATTTCGACGAACTCCGCGCCCGACAGGCCGCGGCCTACGAGCAGGCGGAACAACAGCATCATCATCACCAGCAGCACCACCATCACCATCATCACCAGCAGCAGCAGCAGCAGCAGCTTCAGGCCCTTCACCAACAGCAGCAGCAGCAACAGCATCATTCGCAATCACAACATCCGCAACAATCCTCACCTTCGTCGGCGTCGCAGCAGCAACAACTCGGAGCGTCCGTCGGGCCCAACAGTGGCAACCCGGCGGCGGACGAGTACAGCCCCCACCGACAGTCGACGGACGGCGGAAGCGCGGACAAGGCGGCCGACGACGGTGGGGTAAGCTACGCGTCCAGCGAGGAACTCAATCAAACCACGTCCAGCGAGCAGGGCGAAAAAGTTGGTTCCGGCAGCGACGACGAAGGTAAGCTGGACGGTGACGGTCCCGACGGACCTGGACCGCTTTCTTATCCTCCCCGGTTTCGTTCTCGGTCTCGGTCCTTCCCGCAGGAGGTGATGAAAACTGCTCGAAAAAGAAACATCGGCGCAACCGGACCACCTTCACCACCTACCAGCTGCACGAGCTCGAGCGGGCGTTCGAGAAGAGCCACTACCCGGACGTCTACTCCCGCGAGGAGCTGGCGATGAAAGTCAATTTGCCGGAAGTGCGGGTGCAGGTAGGTGTCTAACGAGTGTATTGTTGTGGGGGTTTTTGGCAAAGTTTTTCATTCCCCGGCCTTTGGCGACATCTGGAGTAGGCCGGCCCCAAATCGACACCAATCATATTCACCGATACAATAGAGAATCATCTCGTTACGTGGTCTCACCAACTATGAGGACTTTCGCCAAGAAAAATACGCCCCCTCGGAAGTATCTGCCCCGGGCTTTGGTTTGTTTATTTTGTCAGCTTTTGATCAATGCCTGCGGCTTACGGTGAAGCGTGCAATTTGAAACTGCGTGACGAGTTCCGTATCGCCTCCTCGCCGCCTAGCGGACACTTCCCTCAACGGGCGCAGTTAGGTCCTTCAGCTCGAATTGGGAGTATTTCAATGATTCCTTTTTTTCCTTGCTTGCTTTCGTTTAATTCACCCACCCTTTTTTATCGGTCGGTCTTTTTCCGCTTCCGGGTTGCCCTGGATGGCTGTGGAAATCGCAGCGGTAATTGAGTTTTCAATTTACCATCATATGAATACGATTACCACCCCAGCGTTGAAGTCGGAAACCCCGGAAGGGTGCCCGAAATGGGGTGCGAGTCAGGATTTATTAAAATTTTGTAATTGTTGCGTTTTGATGTTTCCTCCTCGCGAGAACTCGGTAATGATTATAATGGGAACCCTAGATGTCGCTTCTAAGCGTGACTTGTGCATAGAATATTATTTTTTGGAGTGAACGGAAATGTTTAATTCAATATCATCCCGAGGCCTTCCTTTGAGCGTCATCAATTTATTTGCATCCAATTCGTGGACGTATTTTTTTATAATATTTATATATCGTCTAAATATTATATACCAACTTATTCAATTTAATGGAGTTCTTCGAGGCAAACATTAAACACAAGCCTCTGTTTCTTTTTTTAAAGCAGATTTTCAAATTATTCTGAGCATAGCCAAACAAAACCTAAAGATTGTAAATTACTTCTAAGTCTACAATATTTATTTTACCACGAAAAATAGGCTTAAAAATTAGGCAGTGGTTGTTTGTTTCACAAATTATAAAAATGTCAATAAAATAGTGACTTACGACATTTACAGAACATTCTACTTGTATGGAACTGAAAACGATTTTTCGTAACAACGTTACATCGTTATTTTGAACTCATTGCAATACTTTTCCTCGAACCCCATATAATGCATATGGCCATCGGCACTCTCAACCTAAAAGGTAGCTGTCATAATCGATTTTTAACAACCATCAACAATAAAACGCTGACCAAATCCGTCAACTATTGCAGGACACACCCTTCGTCCGTCTTCTCTAGATTGCCGCGCTGGATAAGTGGACGAGCTCGGTCGCACATCTGTCAATATTTCCATGGTGTCAACTCCAGGGAATATGATTTTTCTTCTCTTGTGCGTGTGTTTGTGTCCTTTCAAAACACATCAAAAGACCTGCCATCCCCTCGAGCGGTTGATGCTGGGTTGTTGTACGAGGGAAACCTAATTTGTGTCAAATATTAACTTGACTTTATGATTGCATCAGATTCAGAACCGTGCTTGGGGTGAGGTGTATGCTTAGATTATTGTAATGTTTCTAATCAACTTACTTCATGCAACTCCATGAAGCAATAGCTTTTGTGTTCTCCCTGGATTCCAAATAGAAAACGATTGATTTTTACAAATCCTTATCGATCACGAGCCATATCGTGCCAGTTGAACGTCGAAATGTTGTTCCCTTCGCTGCCCAAAGTCAAACTGCATAGACACTTCGTTGGAAGTGCAGTTCAGGGTTTGCACATGCACGCTTTAAAGTCACCTGTGACGGTGGGACCGTCAACCTGCCGTGCAGAGCGTGCCGACGAGCCAGGAAAACCCAACCCTAAAATGACGGCGGCTCGAATGAAGGATGCACACATGAACCTTTGCCTTCGCTGTCAGGCGCGTAATAGCTGCTCACATTCTCACGAACGCAAAGTGACTCCTCGCGCGACGCTCGCGATTGCAATTTAGTGGAGCAACAATACGGAAAATTGTTACCCCGGCCGGGGTCGTTTGGGAATCCTTTCCCCTCCTCCCCTCCTCTTTTAGGACCCACGAAAATCCGAACTCATAGGAGGAGTAGGTGATGGAGCTGTTTAGTCAATACTGGCGAACCGGTTCCGTCGGTGGCATGCTCGTACTGCCAGTGCCTTCCTCAGCACCACATCCTCCTCCACCATCACCACCACCATCTTTGTTTGTGGAAGTGAAATTGAATTTCGCGTTTCACCGGAACATAACCTCAAAGTGACGTTTCGTCACAGGAAACATTATCCGGGGGGAAAGATTCCGTTCGCCTGTGTGGTAGATCGCGCCGAATTAATTTCTAGTTCCATGCAACACCTCCCCTCCCCCGCAGGACTTCCTCAGAGGAAGGGTTTCGCCATGTCCGCAAGAGTCGCGGTGACGCGCTTTATCTGTCAATTTTTCTACTCTTGCTCGGAAAACTTTCTACTGGGCGTACTTCCATCAGGCAGGTAGCTTCCTAGCGTCCTGCTGCTCCGTGGTGGGGAAAACATTTAATCTAGTCTTCATAGTTTGTCTGTGTCAAAATTTTAACTTTTACAGTCGTCGCGTTTGGTTCGTTTTGTTTTTTCGGCAGCTCGACGACACGTCATAAATTGACGCTGAAAGGACTCTGGGAAAAGTTTTTCCAATTTGCAACGCTACGAACGGTGCTGCGTTTTGCGTTCCCATGCCTCAAAAAAAGAAATAAAAAGTATGGGACATAGAAAAAAATACAATTTTCACGATGACACGATGTTCGTTGCAATTTGGTTCGGCTTTTCGAACCGCCGGGAAAGAGCGAACCCTATCAGATCGAACGTTCACCGCTGCATAGAGGAGATTTTTTTATAGGCTTCCTCTGCGCTAAAAGGCATGTGGCGCCTTTTTTCTACGCAAAATATAATCTAATTTCGGTCGAATGTTATTTATTCAAATTCAATTTACCAAAGCTTGCCCCGCACAGGAGTCTGCGCAAGCGCGCATGTCAGGGAAGAATTTTTGGATATTGAAAAAAGAAAGAACTTCTATAGTTGTACACTAAAATAAATTGACAGCTTGGTGTTAAAGGTTCGCCGATGGAAAAAAGAAAAAGAAAAACATGGGAACAACCTAAAGAAAGGAAAAAATCACACCATAAAGTAAACAAACCCAACCGAGGATGCGGCCGGGTGTGCATTTTTCTTTCGCCACTCGCCGCGCGATTGCTCAAAAAGTTGGCAAAAAAGCAATTTCAATCTCGGTGTCGCTGCGAAAATCGTTTAGTGATTTTGACGAACGATGTTGGGACATGCAACTCGCGCTTCGCTTCGTTATTCGCGTTTTATTTCGTACAAGATTTTTCACCGAGAGTACCAACTGTATGCCCTACAGTACGGCGAAAAAGCGTTTCAATCTGGGGCGTTAGATATATAGTTTTGATTTATGTCGATGAAAACACATTCTCGTTACTCGCCTCTGAAAGGCAACAGAGGATTTTGGGTGCTATTCGTCGTGGAATTTTGTTAGTTAACGAAAAACAAAAACAAAAATGGCGCCTTTAGTGACAGTTAACAAACAGCTTCGGCGTGTTTCAGGGTGTGTTGTTTCGTGATCGTTATTTATTTCCCTTTGTCTAGCACTAATGATTCATTACAGCGTGCAAAACGCCCGTAACCGTTTTAAAGGGGGGGTTCAGGTGAATATTAAATTGCAACCAATGTTCTAGCAAAATTTAATTACACTCACCTGTGTCTGTTCAACTGTCGTTGCATTAATGATTCATATTTGATAAGCGTCCGTCTGACCTTTTCCCCACTTCCTAGGCAAAAAACCAGCAATAAAAGGATAAACAGACCACTATTATCGGTATCGATTGTCCTGCCAGTGTGAGTCCGGTTAAAGCCCACCACTGTGGTGTCCAGCGGGTCAATAGAGCGATCGATCGGCCGTCGGCTCGAACCTGTCACGTCAAATTAGCATAATAGAAACTGAAACAATTATAACAAATTATGAACAAGGAAAGAAGAGGAATAGAGGTGGAAAAGGGGGGTGCAACATGGTAATTGACCCCCGTTATCTGCCCGGGAAAACCTCCCTTCGGAACGGTGCCCCACAAAGCCAATTAAGCGTACGCAAATGTACACCGGGTGCATGTTTTATGCCTCCAAGCCGCGTGCGTTTCCACTTTCGTCAGGGACCCACAATTAACTCGTGGCTTTTTTCTACGGGGAAAAAATTATTCAAAAAAAAAACACCCATGCACTCACAAACACATAAAGGTACGCCACACATCCTACCGGGTGGGCATTTCACATCGTTTAGCAATCACGATTACGCCATAAGTACAATTGAGTTTAATTTAATTTAAATTGAGCTTTGATTTAATTTCTGCCAACCGTTGCGTTCTATTCTCTTTTCCCTTTGAGTCCTGTGTAGCATTTCCATGGCAGGACTGCGCCAAAACCTGCCCGTCTAGTCATGGCCATGGATGCCCTCTTGCAGCTCGTATGCGAAATGCCCATTATGAAAATTGAAAAAGTGCAATCGGTGCATCGGTGCAGCGCTTCAGTAAGCGGATCATGGAAAACAAACTATCAAAGACCGTGTGGTGAATTAAACAGGTGAAACTAAGAAGTGGCCGGTTGTGGGGTGCTGGGAACTCGTCCAACAGGGTAACGCCGCGCATGTGGGCACTTTCTTTCAATTATTTCTGGCTCCAAACGAAAGGGGGCTACGGTGTGTCTGATAGCACTGCAATTAGCAGCGGTCGTTTGCGTGGCAGCCGTTGGAGGTCCCGATCACGGACACCGGACACGATTCCGACCTTGTTTGTTTTCCTTTTACTTTGTGGCAGACTTTGTGGTTCCGTACTTCCCCGTTGGTACTTCCGGGGCGTTTCACGCTCCTCCACGCCACGGTAAATCAAAATTTAATTCCTAAAACGACACACCAATTAAATAATCATAAATAATCACAATCGCGCGCGATCACGAACGGGTGATCGAAGTGCGAGTGACATCCTTCGCTTCACGGACGCGGGGACGACTGTGACACATCGTCGGCCAGGATCGTAGCACGGGCTACAATTAAGCTGTCCCTTGTCAGTTATCGGTTTACGACCGTTCCGGAGAGGGGAACGAGTAGCAATTGGTACACAAAGTTTCACATTTCAGACCAGACCTAAACGTGAGCGGAAAGGATGGCACGAAAGGTCCTTGGACTCGCAGGCGTTTTAATGGCTCACATGATAAAAAGTCATTCGCGCCCGCTGGAATCGGGAAGCGGGACGCGTATTGCCTGGTGAACGACACTTTAGATAGCATCTTCAAATAGTTCACATTAGTTGAAATAATTAAATTAATTAGTGTCGCCCCGAATCGCGTGTTGTGTGCTGCGTTATGGTTACGGTCGTGTATGCTCAAGCTTTCCCTTCGAGTAAGGATATGCCAATATGGGCCTACGGACTGCGTTATGTCTTTATGGCATGACATGTTGGTGAAGGTTTTTGCCAGAGGTAAAACACTTTCCACTAGGTACGACTGTTTTCAAATGGTTAAATATTGATCGTCTCTTGATAATGAATACATTTACATATTAATGTCTTCAAACAACAATTTCACTGAAAACCCGTGTCTGTTTTGGAAAAAAATCATGTATATTGCATATTGTTTCTCCTTCTATGTATAAAAAGCTACCAAAGAAAATATTATGATTTTCTACTTTAACGCTATCAAATTAAATACATGAATGCTTAATACATTTTTAACACACAAACTACACTAGTTTTTAAAATACTACCAGTTTCAAACCTTGCTCGGCTTTGTTTTTCTTCAGTTGAAGAAAGTGAAAGTATTTATATACAAAGAAAGGTTATATTCCCTTTCGGTTTTGGCCTAATATGCTGGCAAAAAACAATTCAAAGTAGGAAGGGAAATGTTAAATTATTCAAATTAAATCATCAGCTCTTAACGGCTCCAGCAGGGCGTTAATATAGATCGCTAATCAGAAAAGGTGTCACAAATTAACACCGAAAAATAAGGAGCTATTAATGAATCGCCTCTCGCAAGCTGATTTGTCACTAATTTGTACACCTAATTGGACAACTCCACCGTGGACCAACCAAGCACGAGCACATTATTATCGTTTCTCACCGAAGACACGCCGAAGACACGGGAATATAAATAAATGAAATCCCGCACGTGGGCAGCTTCGTGGTAAAACGAAGTGAAAAAAACCAACCCGACATGAGCTCGTTGTAATCTTCTTCCATCACTCAAACCGCGGCGGCCTTCAGGACTAAATCCTCTTCCGAAGCTCGGGTAATTTACCAGCATATTTGTCTATCGAGGGAAGGATTACAATTAGTGGAGCTGTCACTGTCACGCGAGTGGCTGCGCGCACGTCAAGCAGGGGTTTCCATCCATCTATCGGTCGGATGAAAAAGGGAAAGTAAATCGTAGCAATAATCGAAGAAAGTGAGGACGTCCTTAGGGTGCCCTTTGCGCTTTAAGAGTGGGAGTGGGGACGGAAAACTCGACAATGACAAGAGCACTCCTAAACTTGAGCGTGCAAGAGCGGAAGGCAGCCGAACGACGAGAAAAAGTCAATCAAATCGAAAGATCACAAGACGCAACGAAACGACCGACCGAAGATGGATCCAATTTCTTCACCGATAAGGCCTTCCTGGTCGAGAAAAGCGAAGCACGGGAAATTGAATAATCCGTCTCCGTTGCGCCTCTATGTCTTGCGTAGCGCCTATTGGTTTTATGGGCTGTCCGTGGGGAATGTGATTTTTCTTTCAGTTTTTATTTCTTACATCTCTTATGTGTTTTTGTTGTATTCGGAAAGACATACACCGTTTGGGATCTTTTTTTCCACCCGGTTTGATATGTTTCCGAATCGCTTCCTGGAATATATACCCTTAACGAGATCGATTGAACGAAATGCGATTTAGAAAATTTCATAACGTTAATCCCACCACTTGTTTACCTTTTATTATTATTTTTATTGTTATTGTGTTTGTCTGTTTGTGGGTGGGTTGAAGGCTTATTGGCAAAATATCGCAACTTGCCCGCGTGGCCACGGAAGAAAATCATCTGACACGTCTAAATCCAGATTAAATTACGCTTGACGGGTTATTGGGCTGCAGCTATAAGAGCGGTCACGGGTTTTAACGACACCCCCGGAGCCTCAGAGAAGAGAAGGGTGCGATTTTCTTAACGTGGATGAAGGGGTGTGCTGACGGGGTTTTTTTCCCGAAGGAAAAACACATGTTTTCTCACACAATTACGAGAGATTAGAAGGTTTTTCCATGGTTCTTCATCTCGAAAGTGGGCTGTTTTTTCTACGATTTCTAGTAAGGGTTCAGGATAGGTAAAATTATGCATGCTCGATAAATTGTTTAGACTGCTATCGATGAATATAATAGAAAAATGTTTACTAAATACTCTAGTTGTGCCTTTTCCTAAATGAAAAACTATTTCGAGTTTCAAAAGCTTTAAAGAGTAAATTTATAGTGCTCGCCTAACGATTGGCAACATTTAAATTAAAAAAATTATAGAATTTGAACAAAATCTCAAATTATTCTATGAAATAATAAATGTCATGGAGGGAAAAACTGAAACAAACACAAAAATGTTAAACGATGTCATCCAATCGAATAGGGGATATTTGTCGAGCCAAGAATCGAGAAACAAGTAAGGCAGATGCCTTCCGTTAAGCAACGACAATAAGACCAATTTGTCACCCAAATTGAGCCTCAATGAGAAAAGATAACCAAATCTGTAGCAAGGGCACCCTATAGAAGAGGAGGCTCCCGCTTCATCTCGTTTCGTAATCGTACGCGGAACCTAACCGTACGTTAATCATCTTCTTGACGTATCCCGACGTGTTCTGACATTCCCGCAACGAAGGAAGCTGTAACGCACGGGGGAAGAAAACGGTTGCGTTAAATGGGATGGAAAATGATGTGGAAAGTATGAAAAAAGGGGAGTAAATGTGCCCGTGTTTCCGTGCAGCTTCAAGGCCAGCTCGGATGATGGGGGAAAAAGAAAATGGCTGCCAGAACCCGGGAAAGAGAGGGAACCGGTTTCGTGTTGGGTTCGGGATATCGAGGCAACGCAGATCACGCCGACGCCGTCGGATGAAGCGAACGAACGAACGAACGAACGGAGCACAATGGTTTACCGCTTAATCGACGGGTAATCAAATTATTCCTTTTAATGAACGCGCTCTCGGACTCGGCGCTCCGAGCGCTCCTTCACAAAAACGACTCGCTTGCCGATGGTCCCGATGTCCTGGCCATCCATTGTAGGTGCTCCTCCTTTTTCCTCGACATTGGTTCCGTCGTGGGGTTGGAGGTGGAACTTTTCTACCACTACTGCACTGTCAATTAAAACCGGACTGGACGCCTAGTGGTCGTACCGGCGCTAACACTTGCTCGGAGTTCGCTGTGGAGCGTTCAGTTCGGGTCGGGTTTGGCGTTGATTATTTAATTTACTCATTCGCATTTCAAACGGTACGCACACTGTCACCGACAGACGAGGGCGACCATTATCGAACGAGAAGAACCCACTCCCACAAACCGTGGCCCATGCTCCTTTCTCATCTGTGCGACGCAACGTTGGTAGAAAATTAATTCCGAAGGCTCAACAGCGAGCGACACCGTTACAGCTACACCGGACCAAAGGATCCGCTGCGGAAAGCAGGGGGAGAGAATTGACCCGGGGCGAAACTCGTCCCGAGTGCATCCACAGTGCGAAACTGCAGCACATAATTATGTTTCAATCGGGGCGCACCGATGTTCGCGACCGATGTTGGCCGCTGCGGGAGGAAAAAGGATTCGAGGTCCGTGGACGGTTGGAGCGAGCAGGAAATTGCTATTTAATTAGCTCTCGCTGAAGGCTGAAGGTACCCGGGCGCAAGCGACAACTCGCTCAACCCCCGGTCAGCACTTTGGGGCCAACTTCATCTAAAAAACCGCACTCTCGCTACGCTTCGATGCGCTTAAGGAGGGAAAATTTGGAGCTTCATCGGCCGAAGGGTTGGGTTGGTTGGTAGGGAAAAACAACCGAAAGCAATTAAGCTGGCCGGAACTAGTTCGCGTGGTTTTTCTCGGAACCGAGATGTTACTATTGGCCGGGGAGGTGGGGAAAGGGTACGGTTTTCGCATTTGGATGTCTTCTCGGTTGATTGGAATTTGATTAGATGAACCGTTTTTCGTTTGGCTGATTAGAAATTATCGAAACGTAAAGAAAAGGTAAATAGTTCTAACCCCTTGCTCTTCATTATGAAACTGGGCCGCATTTTGTATTCCTTATAATATTGTAAACTACTATCTACGTATGTATGATTTTTACGTGTTGTTTATTTTTGAATTAAGGAGCTATTTCATTTTGTTTTAGGTGTTTCACGGTCTCTAAATAACTTTATGCGGTATTCATTCATCTGAAATGGCATAATCATTAATATTTAATCTACGACACCAATTTTCCAATATTTATGGCTTAATGCTAATTGCAAAATGTTGAGAAAAATAACTTTTGCTTGCCAGGGTACGGGTTTGCGTTGAAAGGAAAAGTTTCTTCATGCTCATACAATCGATGGCCTCTATCAAATCACATTTCTCACCCTTTATCGGCCCTCTCAGAAACTGCAATCGCTCTATAATGACACTTTTGCACCTTAAAAGCCACACGATGCCCCTAGGTAGCGGTAGAGCTTAAGAAAGGAAATTGGAACGAAATTTACATGCCCACGCCGGGTCGCACCCGGCCCCGGTACATTATTTTCCACTTTATCCGATGGCGAAAATTGGCGAACCATAAAACGTCCATATTTATCTTCGATCGTTACGAGATTTTCCGCATATTAACAGCTACAGCCCCGAGCATTACCGAGGCCTTCTCTAATCGCATGCCATGCTAGGGCAGTTTAAATATTAAAAGAGCGGAAACTAAAGCAATGAGTAAATGATTAAAAGGGAGCCGGCAAAAAAAAGTCTACAAAAGTGAGTATGGCATGTCGGGGGGACATTCTTGCATCCACCCATTCTACGAAATCGTTTACATTAACTCATTTCCTCCGACGCGGGCATTACGGGGTTGCGATGGGGTGGCGCGTGATTATCGCTAATAAAATTACGCCCGAGCGAGCCGTTTGCGATGCGATGAAGTCTGTACTTAACGGCTGTTAGTGCGCGAGCCGGGGTTTTTCCTTCGCGTGGAGAGATTTTCCATCGGTTTTTCTAGGCTCGTCGAACGTCGGGAGTTGGTCTTTTGTTTTTCGGATTTTTGGTTTTAGGCGGGTCGTAAAACTTGAATCAATACACTTCCTCCATCGTGCGCTTTGGAGTTGGAGCACGTGCGGAATTGTTTGAAAAAGCTCGTGAGGTCCCGAAGCTCTGGCGCATGTAAAAATATGACAATGTTTAGCCGTCCTCATGCTCACCGCTTCCGACGCAATAATATGCCGTACATGCCGTGCGAAGGTATTTGCAAGACAAATGGTTTCTTCTACCCGACTTGCCCTTGTCCTTTCCCTCCGGCGGTGCCATATGTGTAAAGCAATATAATATGTTTGGCCCAAGACCCCAAGGGGACCTCTGGGGGAGAGATTGGAAATCGAAATCCATCCAGAGGATATAACAAACCGGTGGATAGAACTTTCCTGTGTCATTTTGTTTTATTGCACGCCAAGCGTTTTATGGGAGTTTAATACGCAAGAGGACACAAATCGATGGAAGATGCCGGTCCAGTTGTGGTTCAGCGATACGTTCTGGCATGTTATGGGCCCCGCACGATGGTTGCGACATGGGACACACGGTTTTGCATGCGAACACGTACCGCTTTGCCGTACGATGGAGACCGATGATCCATTTGGAAGCGAGGGGTTGTATGATAATTCATAAATCACGAAACATTCTTTTGGCTGTTTGGAAGTTTGGTTTAATAAACGAATTTATTGTAGGTCTTTTTTTTGTCCGATCTTAACTTCTATTTATTCTTTTACTACTCAAAATAAATTTCAATATAAAGCGTTTGATGTAAGAAAATTAATTTTCAAAAAGGAAACTTATGGGAGAAACTCAATTGAAAAGATAATGAAACATGTTATCATGGTAATTTCACAGAACAGCTTTCCGCGCATGCAAAACCATTCCAGCGTGCCATAATGACCAGCGAATGACTAATTTGCGTTAAGAAATCGTTGGTCGCCACCGGCAAAGGATAATAGAATTACCCGTTTTAATCCAACCCCGACACGGGGTCACGGTTTGGGCCTTTCTCCAACGACCGCTTTTACGACTCCGATTAAGGTTATTTCCTTTCGCCGAGCAGAAGAAAAACCCCACTCTCTACGTATGTTCGCTCCTAATCATTCGGTAATAAAAATCATTAAATTTAATTTTCTTGTTTATCAACCGTTCCGGTCCGGAGAACCGGTCGCGACGCATGGGACGATTATGGACGCGTGTGGGTCAACAAAAACTGGGTAATCATGATCCTTTGCATGCCATAACGCACCGTTTGGGAGAAATAGTGTGAGTCGAGCGAAACACATGCCAACACGACCGGTCAGAAGAATTGGCCGATGCGGGGGACGGGAAGGAGTGCGGTTTGGAAGGTTTTTCACCTTGCCATAATTTTTGAAGCACCAAAGTTGAGAGGGAGAGAGGAAGGGAAATACTAGTCGTGGAGTAAGTTGATGGATGGATGTTGATTTCATTAGTGAAGCATTCGTCAGGCCGTCCGAAATTTTCACCAACCTGACAAGGGACCCCAATCACGGTCCGGGATAATTACATCAGACTGGGAGGCCGAACTGTAGCCACAAACATTGAGGTTATGATTTGGCTGGAGGAGCAACGCATGACCGAAAAAAATAACGAAGAGGAAAAAATCATGCACAAAACCTTCACCACAGCAGAACCTTAACATGTCGGTAAAAGTTCTCGTGCGTGAAGGTGTAATAATAATAAAAAAGCCACTCATTATTGCTTCCCTTTCGACGGTTTGTAGTCGTTAGCGAAATAAAACTGGGAGCTCCTGTTGTCAACGTCCCAGTCAACTTTCCCTCTGACGGGGGTTCAGGGGAGGCGAACCATGCGATTATGACTATTAGCATTATCTTTATGAATTTCCATGCTAAATATGGCAATACATTGGAGATACCGTGCGGCCTCCCCTTTTACTTTTCCGTCACAGAAAGGACTCGTTTCCCCGTACAAAAAAAAAAAACTAAAACACCCATGAAAATGTATGTGCTCGTATGATTCGCTGCTCGTGGAATCGAAGGTAAATTTATCCCTGCATCGTTGCGCGGGCGAGACCCGGCAATAAAAAGGCAAATAAATTTGATAGATTTATTCGTCCTCAAGTAGTCTGGGACGGCCAAGGGCACAAACACGCGCTCGCAACGGCGGGCATATGTGAACGCATGCGGTTCGATGAAATAAAGGACCAATTTATGAATTAGAACTCGGGACCGCAACAAACCGCAGCAGGCAGTCGCAAGCATGTTGACTTTTTTTTTGTAACAAATCCAAGAGGGGGTCACGATGATATTTCTTGTTGGTTCGGAGGAAGGGAGGAAGTTTGGGGGAATGTCTTTGCTCATGAAGAATGGCAATAAATATTTTATTCATATCCTTTTTATTGTTGCCATATGCGAACACGAAGTGACTGTGCCCTGCTTTGCACAAAGGTAGACTCGTGTACCGGAATTATTCTAATGTAAGTCCTTCACCGCGCAATAACAAACAAGTGGAAGTTTCGTTAACCTATTTTCGAAAAGTCGTTATCAATTGTTGGAGAAAGCTTTTGGTGTTATTAGAAGGACTCATCAAACAGTTTTTTCGTGATAATAGTTTTGTCATTATTCGTCACACAAATTATGCCAATTAATACGTCACAAATTTCGAGCCACTTCTTTTTATTTCGTTTTTTTCCATCGACAAGACCCGGAAATGTAGTTTTATGCGGTTTTTTCTAGGTCTATTCAACCTAAATGATTTATGCTTCCTTCCCAACATTTCGAACGAAGGAAAGGACCTTCTAATCCGCCAACTTTACGTCGCTCTAATTCGTTAATTTTCCTTTCTTTCCCGTGCCGCCACAAACAACGTTCAACCGCTTGCGATATTATAATTCAATTAACCCACTCTTTTGTGTTTGTGTGCGTCGGCAATCCTTTCGTTCCATTGTTGGCCGGCTCTGGCGGCAACTTCTTTAGTTTATGAGGTCCTAGCTGGTTGGTGCGTTTTTTTTATTTTATTTTTCAAAGTTTTTTTCACTTACCAAAGCGAGATCCTTCCGCATTCGAATGGAGCAAACTTTTTCCGCTTTAAATGTGTTTGCCGTCGGTAAAACCCGAAGGACCTCAACTCTGTGACGTGACGGAATGAATTATCGGATGGAGAAAATTGTAGGTTACGCGGTATTTAAATTCAATGCCGACGAAATTGACGAAATCAAACATTGTGCGCGTTGATCGCATCTTCCTTGCGACCTTGTTTGTCGAGGAAACGGGGTTTAATAGTTGATGGAGGTTATGGCAAAAAATTGTAAAGGGTTCGAAAACGTGACGGCCGTGCCATACTTGATGGCGTCAATGAAGTGCAAATTATGCCTAATGAAAAGCCTTCGCCGTAACCCCACGCCTTTCGGAGGCATAAAACAATCAGCGTTGAAGCGACCAATTGGGTTGTTTTCCTCTGCGTCGTGCACCGTTCTTTTGCACCAGTCGACTAATTTAAACCACAGCCAATTCCCAATGAAGCCTCACAATTGGTTGCTGCGTAGCGTAAAGTGTCACCGAGTGGTTGACTTTTGACATTTCGTCCTGCCACAAGCGAGTCCTGTCGGGAAGCGAGCTGGAAACACACCTGGTCGCTTTCCATCGCTTGCTGTGCGATTCATCATCCCGCATGGCAGCATTACATCTAGTCGGCTCTCATGTTTGTCTGATGATGAATGCAATCTTACCCTCGTTGAATCGTGAAACAAACCCCAACCACGGAGCGGGGGGTTAAGTATTTAATCGGCCAACAATGCCGTGCCACTAGAACCCCTAATTAAAGCGTATTCGCACAACGTTCAACCTTCCACCGTTGGTCGCCATTGCAGTTTGAAGTTTTCCGTTTGAATAGTCCTTCGTACTTCTCTGTCGGTCTGCTAGCCTACTTTGTTGTGCCATCGAGCTTGGAGCAAATATGAAAGGGGCCGGAATTGAAGACACAATAAACAACCCTTAAAAATAAACACGCATCAATCATGTGGCTGTGAGATATGATTATTAAATATAGTAAAAAACTACAACCAAGTAAAATAAAATTGAATCTCATCGCTTGCTTTACGAGCTCTTCGCAGCTGCGTTTCGACGGGATAATATAAAACAAAATTATAAACATACAATAATCCGGTGCAAGCGGCTTTCTTTAATCTGGTCCCCGCTGAACTTGAGACGGGAATGGAAGAAACAATGAAAAAACAAAACAAATAAATCTCCGTGCCCCGAGAAGACGTGGACTTTAATTTGATTAGCCCCGTGAGTTACCTGTTCTGTTTTGGCTCGGAAAACCGAACGGAAATTCGAAACCCGCGCAAGGAAACCGAAACCCGCGCGCCGTGTGCGCACATGTTGCGCTCCGAAACGGCCACAAACACATAGCGCACACCGCCGTCCGAGGTAAACGTGGCCCGTGACCTAATTTTCTCCCCGCAATTCGCTGCATCCGCTGCGGGAAGCCGTGGCTCATCATCCGATTTAATCGCTCGGCGGGTGTGTTTTAAAGCAGTTTTGGTAGTGATTTTCTGTTGATTTTATTTCTGCTCCGAGCTCGAGGGATGGATGGACCCATCGAACCGGTCGATGCTGGTCGAGTAGCAAATTATGAACTCCGATTAAACGATTGGAAGCGCCGAAGGGAAGTGCGGTTGGGGGCGCACGGGGTTTCGCAGCTGTCATTTCCGGTCGTTTTCGGTCGTCCGGGAGTGGAGTTCTGCGCTGCAAACCGTGGGCACGTGGAGCGGGTGCTATTAAAATAATGTGTTTAAGCTTTTCCGTACGATGCATAAGGTGTGTTAGTAGACCAATGGAACAAAATTGTACGAAGTATAATTATAAGCTTCAAAATTGTTGCACTTTTAATCCAATTTAAGTGCCTGACAAAATCTCATTTTGATTCTGTTGAATATTTTTGTGTTCTTAAAAAATAACATTTTTTGTATTATGTTGTTTATATTTGCTTTTAGTATGCTAAATTTGATAGACTCATTCTTTGTTACAGCTAATTGTAACTACAAATGCAATTTAATTTATCTTGTATTTTAATTTATTATTTTTTTAACTGCAAAAGCAAAATGAAAACATACAATATTATTGAATAAGAATATGATTTCGAGTCGACCAAAAACACTGTTAATTATTCAATGTGCGAAGCAAAGTGCCATGAAAAGCATTCTCTAGCGCATTCTTCTCTTTTTTTCTGGTGCGTTTTCATTACCTCATTAAAAATCAATTTACTACTCAATTAACTGCCGATAGCGCCCTTTCAATCCGGCCACCTTCTTCCGGATAGTTTTATGATCAACCCCTTTTTCCCGTTGGTGACGCACATTCCAAGGGCACGTGTTCCTTGCGCGCGAGGGATGCAGCGAAGTTCATTTGCGTTTGGTTGCCAGTTAATACGCGTCTCACCGTCCCCGAACCGCAAACCGGGTTTCCATCCGGGAAAACGTGGGTGGAAAACACCTAACACCGCGTCGAAGCAAAGAGGGTGCAAAGTTTCCCGAAAGAGAAAACCCACACGCCACGCTCTTCGCCTCGGTTTCATTTCGTTCCGTTCGGTTCCGGATCGTTGCACTTCGACGGGCTTTACTGCGTCTTCATCCATCCGTTTGCGAGATCATTGCGGGAAATCGACAAAAAAAGTGAGCCACCTTACCATCCCAATGGCAGCAGGGAAACTGTGATGGGTTTTTCCGACGGGCATGGTGGACGATTTATCCGTGACACCTCCACGGAGGAAGGGGAATTTACTTCCTCGTCGAGCGCCCCTTTTTTTGCCGAGCTGTGTTTGTTTTCCTTTTCGAACGGGGATGAAATTGAAATTTATTTCCATCTCCCACCACCGAAGTAAAAAAAAAAAACGGGAAAACTCCTCCACGGGACGAGGTCAGCTGCTCGGATGAAAAAGAAATACGAGGGAACCGAGCGTCAAGGACGGAATCACCCCGTCTTCGGTTCCGGTTGAAGAGAAAATGGCGGTAGGCGGTAGGAAAAAAGTGAACAACGTACCATCAACCGTTTCTCGCTCGCTTGGTTGAAGTTCAAAGTGATTCGGTCTCGTGACCTCCGGTGAAGGGTCGTGTGTCGTTTGCCGCCAGGTTGAACAAGGACCTGTTTACCTTGGCCACTCGGGGGTGGCCCGAGGATGAGTTTTGTTTGGTACTTAGCAAATAATTTGACAATTATTAAACCCCCTACCCCCCTGCCCTTACGTTACGACGAATGAACCCCTCGCGGCAACGTTATATTTTCCTATTTGGGATCGATTTGACGGTTGGCAAACATCAAGATTTCTCGATTATGTTCCTATATTGAAATTTGTGTTTGTTTTTACTTCTATTCAACAAATTTTATAATCGTTCGCCTCTGCTTGAAAAAGATGAAAATTTAAATTTTTCGTTAGTAAGAAAACTGTAAAAAATTAACAACCCAACAAAACATTTGAAAATTGCTTACAATACAAAACTGAAATAATGTTACTAGCTTAAACGAATAAAAGGAAAGATTATTTGGTTGATTGTCCTCCACTCTTGCGGATACCGATGATAAATTGAGCGCACAATTAAGGTGAACCATGCGAAAAGCGATTTGCTGCGGATCTTAGCCCGATCTCGTCGAAGGGTCCTGTCGCACGGTCACGGTCAAGGGACGAAAATAATCGGCGAACAATTCGACGACGACGACGTCGTGCAAAAATTCACCAACTCGTCTGGGTGAGCGATAAAAACATTTACACCAAGAACCCACGGCTGAACGCCTTGAGGGGGCCGAAGAACATCCACAACAAATGTGAATGTTTTTGCGTTTGTTGTGTTCATTTTTTTTGTTCTCCTTACCCATTTCTTGGACTTTTGGGGTTCCTCGTGGAAGCCGTCAGAAACAGGCTGCGAAATTCCCACCGCAACTGCAGCCGACCGTACGGCAGTAATAATAATCGCCCAATGTTGTGGTGCGAATCGGGTGACTGCTATCATTCCCCCCGGGGATAAACGGATCAACTGGCCAATTTCGCACCGAGTGATAATGGTTGATGATTGGATGGTTACTTTTTTGCTGTTGCTTCGTCCCACGTCGAAAAGTTTGCCTAGGTAGAAAAGGTTTTTCCAACGGTGTCCTTTTGTCCCTCAGCTTACGTTAGTACACCCGAGAGGTGTTACTGCAATGCGAAGTTTTCGAAAATAGAACAGTTTATGAGAGGTCAAATTAGGTTCTTTATGATGGAAAACATTTTCACAAGGTCTTAGCAAAGTGTTTTCCATAGTTGGGCTACAGATATTTATTTGTAAAGTATAAGAATTGAATAAAAATAAATGTTCCAATAGAAAAGGATTGAAAATTGAAGGTTTAGCGCCTGTCGGCACAAATCGGTTCAACCCGCGGAAACATCAAAGAGTTCCGACACGACACAAACGCTAATGATGATTTCAAACGTACCGCTTTTCTCACGGCTGGACAGTTGTAACGCACTCCAGCTGGACCATTGCCAAAGGAAAACTCCACTCGATGCGCTAATTTACTTTCCACCACAAACGTACCGAAACTCGCATTGCGCAGTTTGAATCTCTTCGAAGCCGTCTTGCGCGGAACGATGATCCTCCACAAGCGTCTCCGATTACGTACCGCAAGGCCGTCGTGGCTTGGCGTCCTGTGTCGTCCTTTGTCGTGCGCAAGCTCCGGTAGTTTTGGATTGAAACGGATTCCCGGTATGTTCGCCGTTCCTCGACGTTGTCTTTTCCGCCTCGGTATCCTTTTTTTTCGGCCCGACACGAGCGTGCAGCCTGCTGGAGCATATGCGTCAAGAGTTTAATTAGTTTAGCGTTCTCGATTGTTGGTCCATACGGTATGAAGTACTCTTCACGTTGAAGGGCTCTCTTGAGCGAATCTGCCCATCAACGACAAGAAGTGCTTGAGAACAAGGAGATGAACAATGTGTTTGTATTTCACTGCGCGTTCTATGTCCTACCAACGAATTTTACGATTTTCTATTTTTAATACACAAATATACAAATACAAATATATCATGTTTAAAGCTAACAATTCCTTCAACAACCTTAAACATTGGCATAAAAACCGAACAACAAAAATACATCATCTTCCCGCCATTTACCTTTCATTCATAACCATTAGACCGTAATTACCTGAGAGTAAGAGATCGTGATCCCCTTTCTACTATACATTTAAAAAAAAGCATGACAAAATAACACTGCCATCCTATCAGAACTCAAGGATCTTCATCGGAAACCACTTTGCACCCCTCTCGATCCTCCGAACCTACCCCTCTTAAGCACTTGAATTCCAATGCTCCGGAATCCTGCAACTATACTGCAATCAAAACTACATTCTCCAAGAGATCCTTCCCGAGGGATTCATACCTCTGCCTTTGTTGCCTTAATCGAAGCCCTACAAACAACGCAATCACACACAAACACACACACACACCATGCACTCGCACACTTTTGCTATTATTACTTTCAAAAAAGGCACGAAGGGTTTTTCTTTTCGTGTCCGGTCCCTTCGGCCCTTCTCTTCGCCCTTTTCCCTTTGTTATTGTTGATAAATATCCTGTGTTACATGTCACCTTAACATAATCGCCTTTATCACGCCTATCCGATCGCACTTAACAACTGCTCCGTCATTTGGGCTCATCGTTTCCCGCGTGTCATTTTGATATCGACGCGGTACGTTTGTTGAGGATCCGTTGTCGTGTTTGCTGTCGCTGTGGAAGTGAATCATTAGTTGACTAACGATACAGCGCTCAAAGCAGGGGAAAGGGGGCATTATCCGGATGATGATCATCGATCGAAAGAATAGCGTAGATAATCTAGTGACTAATTGCAAGCAAATTGAGGAAGTTGATCGAGAACTCAGTTTTTGGTTTAGAATTTTGTTTTTGCATAAAATATATGCACTTTGCTTTAGAAATGATATTACACTACCCGAAAAAGACTTATACATTTTATTTCAAATTAATTTACAATTTGTTTAGTACAGGCATTTTTGAAATAATTGCCGAGCTATATTTTCCACTGCTTCACTAATATTTAAAATCTAGAATTATTTAATTAAAAAATTAAACCAAAAATGTATTCATACAATTGTACTTTGCAATGAAAACTTATCTTCTTTAGTCTGGTGCCAGTATTAATCATTTTATGAAGGTGCGGACCGATTCTGAATCCAGTTTCAGGCTTTTATTCCATTTGACGAAATTTTGAATGGAGTAAGGACGAACGAGTTTTACCCTAAATGAACGTTAAACTGGAAAACGAAACACGAAAACAATCCTCCATTCTTCCCGGGGTGAGAAAGATCAAAACGGTGCGATAAAAATCAATATCACATTGCGGCGGGACGAACGTGGACGCATTCTCGAAGACGACCGTTCCTGCATTTGCATTTGACAGCTTAATTCTAGTCATTCCGTCGTACTGCGTGCGTGTGCATTAGAGGCCGAGTTTTTATTCCCATCAACCCGCTCCGGCGTAGAGAAAGCAAATCGGAAACACCAAAAACACAGAGACATTGAGATGGCAGAGAAAGGATTTCCACCGTTTCCTTCCGTGCAGTTTTTTTTTGTTCAATTATCTCGACCGAAGTGTAGAAATCAAAAAGGTGAATGCAAACGCACTCGGTTCCATTTCCCAGCGGGATGCATTTCACTCGGAAGCAAAACAAACATTTCCCCATTTTTTTGCCCCTTCCGAACTGCCGGCAGTGTGTGTGTGTGTCTTTTAGCTTTGACAAGACGTTGCCGAAAGCAGTTGCCGGAATTTGCGTTCTTCTCGTCTCTAATCGATGCCCAAACCGAACGTCCTTGTGCCAGTACACTTTTGTGACGCAATCAAAGAACAAAAGGCAGTGGCCGTGGTGTCGCTGGGAAAATAAACTTTTCCGGTGAAAAGCCTCTGCTGCGGGAAACACCGTGCGAAAGTTTTCGCCACGTCCTTTCTTGTGCGAGCGATGTTTCTTTCGAAAACTGCAGCGCCTGCAAGGTATGCAGCACGCAGTACACGAAATTCAAAAGGAGCATGGCGAAACCTTTTCCGAAAACAGTCCAAGCAGGATCTCGGGCGTTTAATGGGCTCGGGAGGAAAATCAACAGCCAGAAAAGGTGCGAGAGGGTCACAGCAAGCCACAGAAACCGAAGAAAACCGGAGGTGGGTCAAAAATTGCGATTGAAGAATCAGGAAGTTCAGCTCGTCCGTTAGAATTTTTCGTGCCATTTTTCCGGAAACGTTTGCTTTCCTGCGTCCATATGTATACGCGCGTCCTAGTGCACCGTCGTCGACACTAAGACCGTCTGTTGACTCCGCAACGTCCCGACATTCCGCCTCCCCCAAGAGGGGGTTTCGTGTGCGCGGTGACATATTAAAGGAAACAAGTCCCCGGAGGCGATAAATGCCACCGAAGCCACCGGAGCGTGTGCACACTCGTTTTCGGGTCCACCTTTCCTTTGTTCGGTGCTGTGAACATGATTCCCTCTGGTAGCTTGGTTTATTTTTTGCCTCTCCTCCGCGTGCCAGACCCGTGACACGGTTCGCAACCGGGAGTTGACAGGCCACGTGGCAAGTGTTTAATTAACCCTCTAATAACTGTTTATAACTCCCGTGTGCCATTTCCGGACGGCGGAGGACTGGCCCCGGGATTACACGGCGATTGGTTCCTTGTTTACCCAACCGGGCGTAGGACCGGGCGCTTGGGTTTGCAGCGGCTAATTTAATAGCTGATGACATGTTGCCCCGCTAACAAGCCTCCTTGGGTTTGGCTTCAGTGACCTTTGAGCTTTCCCAGGGGGGAATTGCATCCCTGCTTGCGAGAGGGTGCTCCCGTACAGACACAAACACACACTAATCGATCGAATCATGCAGAGGCAAGTGGTTCGACGGTAGAAAACCGCGGGCCGCCATTGCTGCTGCTGCCGGTGTTTATCTCTGAGGACAAAATTGCTTTTAATTTCCGCCGTTTCATCTGCCCACGTCCAACGACGTTCCAGAGAGTGAACCGCGCCATTCTACTCGTCTCACTTGCACTAACCCTGGTAGAACGGGAAAATAAACGGCAAAGAAAGGTGTGAGAACCACTGGCCTCAGGGCATGCGCGGTGTACGGTTCCCGACGGTCCCGAGCTGCTGGGTGTCGAATTTTCCTTTGTCCTTCGGTGGTGATGGTTGCTTGCGGGCACAAGCAGCCACGAGCCCCCGACGTTCCCGCGAGGCCGTTTGTTTGCGCACCCAGGGAACCGAGACCCCGGGAGTCGGAAAGGAAGAAACATTTGTTGGCGACAAACAGATTGCCGGTGTCACACGGAGGGCCACGCGCCAAACGCTGGATGATACTCGGCATCCCTTTGATGCGAACGCCCTGATAGCGCGAAAAGACGGAGAACAGACGGACAGGAAATACCGGAGGAAAAGGAAAATCCTTGGAGAACGTTATAATTTGAACCGTTACATTCAGCAACGTTCCCCGCGGGGCTGGGCGGAGTAGCATGCGGAATCGGTTGATGGGATCGCTGATTAGAGCCGTGATTGGACCAGCCAGCTATCGGTTCATACTCTCGACATGCTCGGGGGAAAAAAAAACACACAGAAAAGCGACAAAACACCACTACACACGACGTCCGTCGGCTGCCGTGGGAAATTGGTTATAAACGAAAATTAAATTGTAACTGGGAAATTCTTTTTGCAACGATTTGTTTCTCTCCTGCGTTCGATACGAGCCGGGAGAGTAGCAGAGTCTTGTTTTGACAGCGACATGACATCTGAATATAATTGAATTACGTACCAGGGGAAAATTGGCTTATCGCATGCGTCCTGGATTGCTGACAGAAGCCCTAACGATGGGCTTTTTGATAAAGCAAGATTGCATAATGAATGATGTACTCTAGAACGGTAAAAGAGGGTATTTAGTTATGTAGGTGTTTTTTACATTCTTTCTATTTAAATTTTCAAAAATTAATGGAACCATTTCTTACGTCATGCTATGAATAGACAAAAATTAGTTTTGGTAAAAGGTTCTCCTTTTTTATATATATCTCGATGGTTCATCAGCCGTGTATCAAATTCCATTTTGTTTGACTGCATTTAGTCGAATAATGGAAATAAAACTCATCCAATTCAATTCCCTTCAAGTTGAAATCAAATAATCTGTCAATCAATTGGGGAGTTTCTTGCATTCTATCGTCATTCCAACGGCATCGTCAACAATCATTTGTCCAAACGAATCCATTCTTGACGATCTTTGATGAAAAACATATCCTCAATCGCGAAAGGATGTCAGAATTTTCCAATTTTTCCGACGCAAAACTGCTCGCGGTTAGAAATGCAGTACCAGATTCTATCGGATCGGTTTTCCCTCGAGGTTTCTATTGATGCGTTTGACGTGCAGTTGCATCATGACGAACCACGTTATTGCATTGTTACGACACACTGCGGTGCAAAGGAGTAGGAAAAAGTATTCTTTTCACTAAGGATCACTCAGCTTCGCCTTGAGGGCAAACAGTTTGTGAAAAACAAAAACGCCGGCATTGATGAAAATTCCCAAAACATTGACGTACCGTTGGATGGTGCCGATATTGGAACCCCAACGTGGACAACTATCGGCAGTGTCGTTTTCGGAAAAAGTGTCCTCTCTCTGATAGTGCGTCCGCTCGGTAAAACACCGTGCTGCCCGAGGGTCCAATGCGTTGGTCAGGCACTGAAGAGGGGAAAAAAACTGCCCGAAAAAAAAACAAACCGAGGGAAAAATAATGAAATGAATGAAAGATGAAATGAAATGCTTCCTACGAGTCCAGGCAACACAGGAAAAATATCGCTTTTCCGGAAGAGAATCCGGCCCCGGAACGATGCCCGTGATGGATAGCAAATGAATTTTCGACCCACCTCGTCCCACTTGGTTTTCCCTTTTTTCTTCTTCCCTCTCACTGACATGAATGTTGACAAAAATGGACACGCTTGATGCAATAAACATCAATAGGCCGGGGCCAACGGACCCGCTTTGGAGTTTTCCCTTTTTTTTGTATGCGGTGGATGATGCTGCTTCCTTTTTGAGGAAAATCGCCATGTTTTTTTTTATTGGGCAGTGAAGTTTGCTCGAAAATCCAATACCCCAATACCGTACGAACGGCGCAATCGACGCACATTTTGGAGTGAGAAATGAGGGAAGCCATTTTGGGTTTTTGTTTCCTCAAAAGAAAAACCTTCGGACATCGGATGACCACAGGGAGAGAATGAGGGAAAACATGGACCTAAACCCGAAATGAATCCACCTTTGCTCCAGGGATGGAAGCGCCGATTGTTAAGGATTTCCAATGCGTCCTTTCGTGCAAACGAAACGTCCAACGGTTGCGATTACGAGCGAGACAACCGCATTAATTGAAACCATGGCATGAAATAACTGTTTTAATTGAATCTACCGTTGTTGAAAGCTCGATTCGGAACCGTAGCTGGCGGACGTTCCGGTCGGAGTTGCTTCGAATGTGGGTGTGTGGTTGTCGACAAGCATGGAAAGTGTGTGTTCCTGTGCGTTTCGAGTGAGATTCGAAATATTTTGATAATCTAATTCAAGCACTACGAATACCGAGGCCCCAATCGTAGCGCTTGTGTCCCGATGATTGCAAAGTAAAATTGATTTTAAAATGTATCCCAATCGAGAATCGTTCCATTTGGCCGTTCCTTTCCTCTCCGCTTTAGGTTTTTGGTCAAAATCGTTTGCCGAAGAAATTATTTAGTTCGCCCGCAAACAATCGCAGCGCGAATATTTCAGTCCGGAACCAGCGAGAGCCGTCGGGTGACTCCACCTATGCCGGCGGTATGCAAATCAGTTTGATAGTTGTGTCGATTTTCGGGACAAACATACAGTAACCCGGAACCCCCCGTTGGTAGCCGTTGGATGTTTTTGGAGTGCGCGATTTCCTATTTTTCCCAAACCTAAACTTGGACCCTCGGCCGGCTCAATCCGTTCTAAATGCCACTTTTCAATCTCATCTCGGGTGTTTCGAGCAAAATACATTTCCACCATCCACTTCCGACCTAAGGGTTACCCTTTTACCGGAGTTTGTTGGAGTTCGGGTCGAGATTTGGCAAAGTGCGTTCAATTGTGGGTGTTTGTTGTCATTTTGACTCGGGTCAAAAGGGATAGTTTGATTTGTGCAGATTTTCCCCAAACCGGTACACACCCCAACCCCACACCGACACACACGGCACGATAGAATTCACTTAGGTGCTAGTTTTAGGCCCCCTCCATCCCAACGCCCCTGTTTCAATCGGAGAAGTGGAACACGATCGTTTCGAAACTATTATGCAAATGTAATTAAAACTTTTCAATCAGTATTTACACAGTATTTTAATTAAACTAAATCAGTGAGCTCCGAAGCGAACGTACGTCGGGTGGAGTTTTGACAGACCTAAAAAAATTTGCTAGGAATAAGAGAAAGAGAATGTGAGTTTCGACTACTTCAATTGATAGTTGACGAGATTTTGGGGAGCCCGGCAAAGGTAGAGTTTGGAGTACCGAGCTCGACGGGATTTATTTTGCCCAATCGACCCGCTGAGTGTTCGGGAAGGGAGAAGTTTTGTGTACGATTTAGATTATTTTGTGGTTGCAGTCCTGATTTGGTGTTTAACATTCAACGAGTTGGCGAGTGACGTCGACTCGCCGCAGACGGGGTTCATTTGTTTTCGATATTTGAGATGCTCTCGAAACATTAAAGTTGACATTTTTGGCTACAAATCGGATGAGAGATGATTAGTGTTTGATTTGGAATTCAGTACTTAGAGTACATAAAATGTTCCCAACGCATTTTCCTTTGTTTATTAAGTGCCTAATTTAAGTTAGGAATAGTGTTTAAACCTTACTTATTGAATTAAATATTTACGAAGCTCAAGAGAAGTCTTATAAAATCACTACCCTTTTAAAATCAATTCCTTGTCTAGCAGCTTCTTTCTGCGTATATTTTCTGTTGAAGTTCGCATGTACAATTTTGAAAAATATGGCAAGAGCCAAAATAAAACCCCGATGCAAATCTCGCAGGAAGAAAGCCAATTTTCTTCCCAACATAAAACTGTCACTGGCAGACCTCAAACGAGGATTAACGAACCGTTCGTCCGACCGAGATGAAAAAGAACGTGAAGGAAAAAGGCATTGCAGCGTCGCTCTTCCTTCCTCCCTGAACCAAATCCAATTTGGCTCTCAGTTTTCTCTATACTTTTCCTGCAGATTGACTGACTCCACCCGGGTAGAGTAGGCCGTTCCGTCCATAACCTCACTTTAATTTGTGTCGGAAAACGGTGGGCTGTCAAAATGTTTACGCGCACTCGGGCTGTTTTGACGTTTTCTTAGTACACCACCCAGGCCTACTACGCACCGTGCACAAAAGACGACAGGTTCGGGACTCGAGCACCTTGCGCCAACGGAAAAATGGCCGCCCGAACGTACCGAGGTGCCTCCGGACTACGCCCGGGCCAGTAATGCTAGCAAATTGCTAGATTAATTGATTGGATTAGTCGAGCAATTAGACGCGCACAAAGCGCTAACGACAGCGAAGATGTATTCCGACGCATTGTGGCGTCGAGGACCGCTCGGAGGTAATTAGCGTCCAACTGGCGAACGGCTCACCGGCCCGGCAGTTGACAGACCGGCGCGTGGTGAGATATTTCTGACCTCAACCGTCCGACCTGCGCACTTTCTTCCGACCTAATTGACGGATTCCGTTTTCCGCTGCGACGCTCCGGACGGCCCTTCCTGTGGTACACCCGTCGAGAAACCAATTACTTAGCGCACTAATTAGGATGCTTACGAAACGGCATCGAAGGTCCCATCCGACAGGAGCGTGGAGTTGAATAGAGACGTTAAATGGTGGCGAAGAAAAGCCGTTCGGATTTTGCTTCTTCTCTTTCATTCTCCCCAAAAGCGTCCGGTGGAGACGCCCAGTGGAAAATGCCCCACCTGGCAGCATTCAATCGATTGTCTATTTCCTCGGGAAACGCGTTTTCCCTCGAGGAATCGGGTTACGGAGGAATGGGAGGCGATAGCAAATTTAATGGTTAAATTAATTATTTAATTCACAAAATTAATTACGTTTTAATTTGCATTGCCAAACAGCGGATGCCGTTGGCTCGTGAGGTATCCCAACGCTCGATCGGCGAAACGGGCCACCCGGTAAACTGGTGGAGGTAATTTTCCGTGCCATCGTCACCAGTTTTTCCACCGGCACCGGAAACTATGCCGGAGAAAAATAGCGTACTAATTGCATTTTCAACTTTTCACCCTGCTCGCTAATTTCGCTCAAACGAAGCAAACTGAAGCCTTGCACAAGAGCATCCTGACTTCTCCTCTGAGTTTCGATTGTGTGGGTAAACTGTTTCCCTCCCTATATAGTATCCAAAAAATTCTTTCAAAGTTGGTTTTCGTCTTCACGAATGCAAGGAACCATTTTGTTTTACTTCTTTCCAAAGACACTGCTGTCTTATTTTGTCTTCATCTTAATTTCGCCTTTTCATACACTTCCCGACCGCGCTTTCAATCTTCGTTTTTTAATTAAAAATTATGAAGCGAAAATTTCATGTTTTCCTTCCAAGTTTCCTCCAGTGAGTTTACCCACTGCTGGATCCGTCTCTTTGTCCCTCTTAGTGTTTTTTCTTCATCCGTGTACTTCTTCCTCCATACCCGAGGACACTTTTAACCTTACCCGGCACAAACTCCGAGAGGAAAAAATCATCCAATTATCCATTCAATGCTCTTTTCCTCGTTTCGAAGAAGCCAAACCACGACAGCCGACACGCGGAAACTTGCCTTAAGCTTTTCGGGCGCGGCTGTTTTCTTCTTGTGCCATTTCCTTTTCCACCCATTCGGGGTTTGTCATTCGGGCGCACTTGAACGCACGGAGAAAATGTAATTAAACGCTCATAAATGGAAAATAATTTCATTAATTTCTCACCCACCTCATCTTTTCTTCTCTCAGGTTTGGTTCCAGAACCGTCGGGCGAAATGGCGCCGGCAGGAAAAGTCGGAAAGCTTGCGGCTCGGGCTGTCCCACTTCTCCCAGCTGCCCCACCGGCTGTCGTGCAATGGCGGCAACCTTCCGGTCGATCCCTGGCTTTCCCCGCCGCTACTCTCCGCTCTACCAGGTAACTATCCAACGGTGACACTTTGCGTGAATGTATGTGTGTGTGTGATCATCCCTTGCTCGGAAGGGTTAGGTTTTTTTTTATTAGTTAGTAATTGAACAGAGACAAATCAATAATCTGCTTTAAAATTATTTCTGTAAACTTTAGGGAAGGACATATTTTTATGAAACATAGTTTAGTTTATATGAAACACTTAGGGTAAGTGCTGTTATAGTGGTGCTAATACCAATAGTGGAGGTAGTGGATAAATATCTTAGATCTACGCAGAAATAAATACAATAGCTTTATTTGTTCTTGTATGAAATGTTCTTTGCTCTTCTACAGAGTGTTCAAAAGATAAAAACTTTGCCCCTCCGTAATATAATAAGACTGAAAAATTCATATTTTCTTAACAGGTTGTACTAATATGCTGAATTCCTTAGGAATTCATCAGGAATGCCATGATTTCCTTAAGGCTGTAAATCACCGCAAAAACATTGGTCTATAAGACCAATGTGTTGGTCTATAAGTAATTGGGCTGTTTGAAATATGCTTCAAAAATATATTATAATCAAAATATATTTAGTATTTCTAAGTACTACCACCACGAAGTTTTCTAAGTACTACCACCACTATAGGCACACGATACCATCACTGTAGGAACCATACTACCATCATAGGAACAACCAGCTAGGATGAAATTAACGCTTTTGTTGCGTATTCTTCACGATAAACAGTGGAAATACATCGTTTTCACAAGAATAATGTTATTTCGATCATAATTGGTATAAATATGTTAAATATTCTGTTATAGACACTTATAAATTGTATCATATTGTTAGTAACATGACTAAGTGCCCCACTATTAGTACAGTTACCCTATACACTACCTATTGCTTATACACCATCTATGATTTTCAAAATCATTTGTGTGTTGCTTTTATGTTCGAGAAATTTATTTATTCAAGGTAGCTTAATTAATTCTCTTCAGTGTTCCTTACTTTGCTTATTGTTTCTGTTCTTTCATCTCTTGAAAAATCATTCGGTTTAAGTATGGAGTTTGTGTCATTATCAGACCTTAGGACTAGCCATATCTTCACAATTAATTTTCATGTAACATACAATCACCCTTCTAAGGACGCACACAACCATACCGCTTTGCAAAATTATTTTCTCGAACGGCAATGTTTTAAAAATGCTTCATTCTTACGGGTTTCCGACGTTTTGTAGGGTTCCTGTCGCATCCGCAAGGAGTCTACCCGAGCTACCTGACGCCCCCGCTCAGCCTGAACCCGTCCAACCTCGGCATGCCCAACCTGGGCCTGGGCCACCCGAACGGTCCGCAAAACCTCCGCATCTCGCCGCAGAGCATGGCCGCCATGTCACCACAAATGGCCGCCACCACCATGCGTCTCTCACCCCCGCACACCAACGGTGGCCTCGGTGGACCACAGAACCTCTCCATGCCGCACCAACCACCATCCGGACCGGGTGCCGGCCTCGGACCACAACCTCCAACGCCTCGCCACTCGCCCCTCGAGAGTCCCATGGGAGGGCTGATGACGCAACCGGGTCCAATGCCACCGGGATCAACCGGAAACTCCACGCCCGTGACAATGCCCGTCTCATCGCCCCAGAACCTGTCCCTTACACCGCCCGCCAGCGCCCTACAGTCGGGGCTCAGCCCGAACTCGCCCTCGCCGACGGGACTTAAAGGATCCAAACTGACGCCCCAAATCGACCCCGGCTCGGAAAGTGACACGCCAACGACGGGAGATCCTTCCGGGCGCGGAGGAGCAACGATCGCCACGACGAGTGCATCCTCGGCCACGACGACGGCCGCCCTTAACATGACCGTGAACCACCACCACTCGACCGACATGCGAACCAACTCGATCGCCACGCTGCGCATCAAAGCGAAGGAGCATCTGGAGAACCTGAGCAAGGGCATGACCACGATGGTGTAATCGATGGTGCAATGCCACCTACTCCCCCAATGTGTGTTCCTGTAAATAAATATACGATATCGAAAGAAAGTCGGGTGAACAACACGGATGCGCGAGCACGGAACCGAAGTACTACTTTTAGGCTGACATGTGATTGAAAGAAGACATTTTCTGTTGTACATATAAGATTACGTCAAGGCCCACAAAACTACACCCTCCAGGATGAAATAATAGTAATAAAACAAGAAATGACTGGGTTTAAGCTTGTCAGTAAGTCAGGATGCAGTAAGCCGCCGCTTACAGAACAGGGTGATCGATAGGGGAACTATCTTTTGTAAAAATTATACAAAACAAATTATGCAATTACCACAAAGCGCAAAGAGGCAGATCGGGAACTGGTTGTAAATATTGAGGTTTTAGTACGAACGTGTTTCTTTTATTTGCGTCGAGCAAAACGTACCGACTAGGCTTTTACCTAAGCTAGATAATTGTTTGATCGCCAGAGGGGAAAATACGCATGGGAAACGGAATGATTGAATGTTTTCCCCAGCGTATATTTGCTTCGTAGAATTCAGCGAAAAAAAATCCAGCTAAAACACAAACCCACAACATACACACACATCCACACCAACGTGAAGGAGAAAAATAAAGCATTTGTTTCAACAAAACAATAAACCCGTCCGTTGGAATTCTATTGCCGTCGTCGATACTGACGAAACGTCCTTAACGTCATCGGTATCCACTTCAGCGGAGTAGTTGGTAAACTTATTTGTGCCGGAACTTGACGGAACCGATCGAAACGAGGTAAGTAGACCGCGTCCGGATTAGAGGGGTTCATGCTCCAACACCCTTCCTGATGCTGTGATGGCCAGCATTGATTTGAATTTTCCACCGGCCCGTACATGAGCAAACAATAATTACCATTTTATTGCTTCAATCAACCTATCGTGCGTTTGTTTCTGCTTTGGTCGAGAGGGGTTTTGCGGAGTATTCTTTCGCGATGGTGTAAGATTTTGTTGATGGATGGTGGAAGAAATCGAAGCCAAAGAATGGCACGTGACCAGTCATTAGCTGAACAGAAAACAAATTGTACTTCAAGTACTTTTTATTGTAGATTTATATTAATGTTTGGGAATAAGTTTCAAAAAGTTTTTGTTTCTTTCTTATCTGAGGGTGAACCCTCTCAAGAATTTAATTTAAAAGCATTGGCTGAATTGGAAAAATTAAAAATATGTTGCTTCTCAAGGTTGATTATCAAGTTATCAACAAAATTCACAGCAAAAGCTGAAGGAACATTAATCTCAGTGCCTGCCGCAACGATCATTTTGAATTCTGTTGTCCAATAAGAATCAAACAGATGGCGCTAGCAACACTCTGTACGCGGATATTTTCAAATTTACCAGTTAGTTTATTAGAATGAAATACAGGTCGTAATTCAAAAACCAAATTCGTTGTTTGGAATCATTTTAGAATCAAAGTTTTCATCATGATAAATAAAATAAAAAATTTCATTTGAGTTTTGGTCAAAGAAAATCACAGAGCATGTTTGCACCAAACAAAAGTATTTAAATGATATTAAGCTCATAAAACAGGTCTAGAAAAAATACATAAAATTTAGCTAAAGATAAATACCATTGCTCCTCCATCCTTTCTCTGCAAACGCAATCGGCATTATTTGCGAAAAAATAGAAACCGATATTGTGCCGTCAAAAATAAACTCGCAAAAAAGAAACGCTGGCAACAGGTTGCATGGTTATCCTTCGGACTAAACGTACGTCTTGTTCTTTCAAAACACATTCGGCTTTCTTAAAAATATCTCCACACACCACAATTCATCATTCATTTATTTTCGTAGACAAAGCCATTTTCGCGGGCCGGAAAATGACGTGGGCTAAAATAGTGGCGGCTGTTTACGAAAAAATAAAAAGCAAACCCCAAACACCTTTTCCCATCCGTTTGGTATCACTTGCTGTTTGCTTTATTGCTATCAACCTGGGACGTGCGAATATTAGAGTGCTTGCCATTAATTTCTCTCGCCGCACATTCCAACGGCTTGACTCACGATCGTGAATTTCCAGCACTGCACCGGATCTGCTCCTCTCCGTGGTTTCTTGCGTGTGTGTGAGGAAAATTGTAGCCAACGGGGAGGAGAAAAAAGTACAAGAAATCGATTCCAAAATACTAAACCAACCGCGATCGGGGCGAACGCGCGCGATTCCGTCACCAAACCCACGATCCGTTCATCAGCAT
>KE525275.1:1353665-1373665 GCA_000441895.2 Anopheles sinensis | reverse complement strand
AAACCGTTTATACACCTTAGGAATTTTCCTCATAACTCTCCACACCTTGCCGAGGTTGGGACGGGGAGGTGCGTGCGGGGGCGCTGCTGACAGAAGGAATTTTTATAAGCAGTGAACTGAACTGGTGCACGATCATTTTTTGTGTAGAATTTACATTTAAAATAAACCATCAACGAGAAGGTTGATACATTTTTGAGGGTTTCTAGAAATATGGTTTAGTTTCATGCATTTTATTTATGTAACGAATTTCTTATTGTTTATAATAAGGTACGCATCATAAAGGATCGGAATTTAATGCCAAAGAAAAACTGATGGAAATTTCTCTCCTATCAACATTCTATTACTATTTTCCATGAAAATATTGCTTAACCAGTTCCTCATATTCAATCTAAACTTAAAATCAAAATATGTTCGTTTTATTAAATCTCCTCTCTCTGAGTGGCTTGTTAGACCTGCTGGAAAAAAACATTGCTTTCTAAACCACCCATTTTATGCCGAACGGCGTTTGAAAAATGGAAATCCGTTTCCTCGGAAAAGTAGTCCAATTTATCACGGACAGCGATCTTCATTCACGGTAGGACGGAATGGAAAAGCAAATCTTTCGGTGGTTCAAAATACGAAAAAAAACCCAGAACAGGAGTTGAAAAATTTGAAACAGCATGGTTGCGGCTAGGCAACAACATTGACGAACGAGAGAAAAGTGGGCCCCCGCTGTACGAAAGAGGCTGGAAAAACAGGGCAAGCCGAGACAAGTTTGTTGTGCCGCGGACGGGAGGCGCTCAAAACGAAAAAAGTCGCTGCTCGTTGAAATTATGTTTCACAAAATGCAGAACAAAACGGCAAAAAATAGAACAACTTAAATGAAAACAAACCACACGCACCGAATCTTACGTCAGCCGCTCCTGTCCATGATCGAGGCCGCGGATGTATGCGTTTCGCCGGGCGTCCCGATCCGGGGTTTTGGAGTGTGCGTTGGGAGGGTTTTTTTTTGGTGCTGCAAAAACACGCCAGCATCGATCCGCTCCTCTGGCACGCGTAAGGCCTCGTAGCTCTTCCGTTATGTTGCTAAAATTAGAACCACACGCGAACCAAACGATCTTGCATATTATGATCGCATATGCTTCGGAATTTCCACCGGCTCCGAGACACGGGAGCCGAAAGTGCGGGCGACCGACTCCAGGCGTCAGGTTCTTTCTGAACCGAAACCGAGCGGTCCCGAGGGGAACGGGAAGGAACGGGAGGGTGTGACGAGTCGCTAGGGCGCGAGCGGAAATAGCTGAATGACTGCATCCGGGCACGTTGTCGCTCAGGGGCTGGAATTTCGGATTTTTGCGCAAAAGCGACGACAGAACTATTGGACCTTTTTCTGAAGGATAAAATGTATTCAAGGAAGATCTGCAGAGCGGTAGTGAAGATCAGTTACAAACGTAGGAATCTATATACTTATAAATTGGGAAGTATAGAAACACTCATTCTTATGTTTCGAGGTATTTGAATTGCGTAAACCTATTTATTATTTTGATACGTAGCTTGTTCCACAAAAATGATCATTGTATAACGTATGCATTTAAAAATACAGACGAATTTTAACGATTTCTCCTGCAAAAACTAAGCATATTAAATGAATATTAAATTAATATTAAATCAAACTTCGTTTGATTACGTGTAAAAACTTCCAGCCTTATCGCGGAACGAACTTGTTTGTTATTGTTAACCATTTCTTGTCCGCCGAACTCAGCTGATTGAATGATTTTGACTATCCCTCATCACTATCCCCATTTTTAAAGTACTTAAGTGATGTTACTTCACAATAAAATTTACTTCGTTCAATTACCTTGGTAAACTTTTTCTGGACTTGGAAACTTGGATGAAAATTTGTCTGTGTTTTTTTAAAGCATACGTTATTCTTTAAAATGCAAAAGCACTTATCTTTCAAATATTTCTACTTTTAAAAAAAAGTTGTACGTACTCAAAAGATGAAGTTGTGTTTTAAACGAAATGAAAAAAAAGGAAGGTAACATCATGCAATTATTAATGCCATATGTAATTTACTCTTTTATGATTGACAAATGATCACAGCCTTTAGATCATTCTTCATGCTTTACTTATACATATAAATACTTCAGTCCAATATCGCTTACAAATAACAGTCTAATGAAGCTGTAAGTATCATATTCTACAAAAAAAACAGATAATTTACCTCTAATGTAACATGACATTTCTTAATCACTTGCGAAATAAGATCCGCTGCTGCGATTCATCCTTCTTCAAATTATTCCGCTGACATGCTTCAAAGTGGCAAGCGGTATCTACAATGTAGCACGAAATTGTCCACACGTGCGATAGTGGATCGCTTCCCACCGTTACCATTTAGCGACCATCAAACACGACTCCTTAGGCGCACCATCGCACCGAAACCTTCCGGTCTTATCCTCCCAATGCAATCCACCCGAAAAGATGGGCAGGGCGCTGAAAACACTTGCAATGCTCTCGAGATCCCAGTGATTAGGATGACGATCGGATCGGATCCGAAATGACCGGCGGCCTGCGTTGGGACGGTAACCACCAGCGTTAAATTATATACCCCGTCAGCAACCGCTGCCAGAAACGCTCCGACTCTGTCAAAATGCACTAAATCTTCGTCGTTGGGTGCACCTTCGGCCGGCATGGGGTTGCGCGGGATGGCGCCCTGCAGTGGAAGGATAATAAATAAACACATGTTAATTAGCGTACTTATCTTGCGCGCGTGTGTGTGTCCACGGTCCCAAGCTGCTCGCCGTTCTTGACTGCACATGACAGCCGCGTTGATGTTGGCGATAAATCAAGACCGTGTCCAACACCACGGCCCCCGCCAAAAAGCCCTCCTCCTTCTGCAATTCTCGCATTTTATCACCGGCAATCTTCGCCCGTTGGTCCTCGAGGGCCCTTTGCCGACCGATCTTAGACAATGATCTTCAGCCCTACTGCTGGTAGCGACTCAGAATGCTCTTTAATTTGTTTTTTCCTTCACCTCGACGCGTGCCTTGGTGACAATTAAGACTGTCAATTAAAATTGCTCGCTTCAGGTCAGATTACGCACGGGGGTTTGCTGAATGAATTTCGTCCGCTGAAGGCGAAGTCGACGAGTTGGTTAATTTAGTCGCCTCATCGATGTCCCGTAGTCGTTTTCGGTTTGTGGATGTTTATCACCATCGACCACTTGCTTCTTTATCGTGCTGTGCGTGGCATCTTCGGTGGTATTTTAAGCGCTTCTGTTGGTTAAACATAAACCGACCGTCAGTGTCGATAAAACTGAAGTAAACAAGATGCTGATGCAGTTTTTCGTCGACAGCATCATTTCCGTCAACAACGATTTATTGTTATCTATGTAAAAGTAAGCGTCTGAGTGACAACTCAAATCACTATTAAATCAGATTCATTTGTGAAACGTTGATTATATGAGACGTGGTAGATTATATTCATTTCAGGTATTTCAGACGAGTTGAGATAATTGTTAGTTTCTTTTCAGTGATGTAAACAGTAGTAGTTGGTGTGGGATCGAATCCCGGGTCTGGCACCCCCCGAATGGCTGACCACCGAACTATAATTTACCGTATTTCGGTCACAGAAACTCTCTACGGAGGGAGGCCTAGTTCCACTTGGGAATGTTGCGCCAATTAAGAAGAAGAAGAAACAGTAGTAATTAAATAAAGTTGATAATTGAATCAAGTTAATAGTAACTAATTTTTCAAATACATTTACAACTTGTTAAACGACTTGTTTAACATTAAATACAACTTGTTATAAATGACCAAACTAACCTTTCTGCTCAATACAAATAATAGGGCTAGTGCAAAATGATACATCTGGAAGAAACAGTAAGAAAATATCCCACGGCAAACTTCTTCATGCTCTACCAAAACATAAGTGACAGGAAGACGGCATTTAATCAAAACAAATACGAAATAAAACAAATTCAGTATAGATCAATTGCACGATTTAAATTAAAATTGTATAAATTATTTTCTGGTCAAAAATCTGTAGAGGAGTGTTTCAGATATCATATCATTAGTATTTCATAGCATCCCTCATGATGGAACTAAATTCAACGCGTTGCTTAGTCAGTCGATCAAATGAAAAATTGTCATTCCTAGGAAAACCATCTCACAGGTAGTTATGCACCACTTTCGTTTCCTAATTTGTCGCTCGTTCGGTTCGCCGTTCGATGCAGCGTTTCGTCTCGGGAATTCATAACCTGACACCCTGCTCCATTTCCACTGCCGTATTTCCACCGTCTTTGCGTTTCTTAGAGGGATACCCTGTGAAAACTCCCTCCCAGGCTAGTTCATGGCGAACAGACAGGGCCGCGAGATCGCGACGTGATGTTCGCACCCGGAGTTGATTTGGGTATATTTTTAGCGAAGTCCGCTAAGCGAACCGGACGCCAATGAAGCCGTTTCGATTTGCTCCAATTTCGGACCGGGCACCTCCGGGCCAGCTAGGACAGCGTTTTCCTCCAGTGCGGGAAAACGAGACCGGAAAAAAGAAACCCCTCGGCAGGAGTGAAAGTGAAACCCGAAGGAATTACCTAACAGTTCCTTGGATCGGGAGCAAAAGGGGGGAAAAATAACCCGCCATCCATAACCGACCGCGAATGGGCAAAACGAAAATTTGGCGGCGGAAGTCTTTGGCCCATCCCGAGGATGCGCTCGTTTCGCTCACTTGCACACCGCACTCGGTTTGAGGTCATTCGGTAGTCGTACGTGGAAAGACGGAAACGTGCATGGGCGCGCAACGAGGTTATTTCATGGTTTATTTGAATTATGAGGCCGCCATTGCGCCGGCGCACTGCTCGCCGCGTGACTTTCTAAAGTAATGTTTATCCACCCCGGTTTTCCGCGACGCAGGAAAATCCCCGACGGACGCTGTCGGTTCTATTCTCTCGTTATTTTTAAAATCCAAACGGTGTCGATGTTTTGCTGGTTGCTCGAAGTCGCACCGGAAGGTGATTGTCATATGCCATCGGTGTTTATTGCTTTTCACTTATGCCAAAATTAATATTTGTATGAGGGATACGAAAATGTATTACATGTCTTTTAGATATCCTCAATTTGATTCAATTGTTCTCTATTATTTAAGTGACAAATATTCTCTACCTTGTACGTAATGGAAGCCTTCATTCAATCTTGATCCTGATGTAATTGATTTCTTCAATATTCAGACCTGGTCAATAATATGTATTTTTCACGGGAAAATATTATTTTCAACGCCAGTGAAACTTCACCACCATGTCAACATGCATGCAAAGCCCCTTCAAAAAGGGAAAAAAACTATCCCATGGTTCCCAAAAACATACGTAGCCCAAGATTTAATACTAGAAAATCCATCACAATGTGGAACAAAAAGAAATTACTTGATTTTTATTGTTTAATTAATATTCATAATTAAACTCACTGCTACAAATTTCCAACTATTCGATTATCCCCTTGCAATGCACAATCGATTCTTGAACACACGAAGTGAGCTCGTTGTGATCGGCAATCGTTCAATTGATCAATTTATCTAATTGATCGCGACCGAAGCGAGTGCAGAGAGTGCAGCTTGCAAGTGCATTAGATTGCTTCAGAGTTGCAGTATCGTTCTTTGCTTCATTGCGAAACCGAGTGAAAGTGTCTGCGGTTCTTTCGCTATAATGTATCGAGCGATAGTGTTTGCATTCCTAGTGTCAACAGTTTGTAAGAAGTTTTGTGGCCATTTGTGAAATTACCAATGTAAAATGCACCACTCTCACGGTCCTTGCAGCATCGGCAAAAGGAGCAACGACATTCCAGCAGTACATCGAGCTTATGTTTCAGTTTGATGCGGTTTTCGAGCAGCTTTGCCTGGAGAAGACGAACGACACGGGTGAAGCGCAGCGAATGGTGGCGGCCAACGTCGCTCTGCAGGACTGCGTTAATCGCCACCACGATCCACAAAATTTTACCAACTCCCTCGATGCGCTGACGGAGGAAAATCGGAAAGAGTTTATTCACTAGTAGGTCACATTTATTGTCTTGTGTTTAGGTACTCTTTAGGTTTATTCGTTCCTTTTATAATCGCAGCAACTGTGAGCAGTTTGAAGAAATCAAAAAGTGCTACGTCCCTTTCGCCCGTCAGCTGGAACGTTGCTTCGAACCCCAGGACGTCACCATGGCCAAGACGCTGATCCTTCTCGAGCAAGAGTTTGCGTTCATATGCGAAGCCGATGGAGCTAACGTTGTACCCTTGGGTCAGTCCAACTACTCATACTGCGCCGGAAATCTGCAGGAACTGCTGCAAAACTGTTCCACGACCGATTGGCACCAGTTGCGCCGCAAAACGATTGCAACACTGACCGATAACGATTGTAGGTGAGTCTGGGAAAAAACTTGACTGCACAAGAAGCATTGCAATTCACTTATCGCGGGTTTCTCTGCAGTATATTTCACAGCCTAGCCATTTGCTTTCAGCAAAACATCAACAAATGTGGTGCACCGTTGTTTGCCAAGCTCTTCGATATACGATACCGAGCGATCGTGCGTCAAACAATGTGCGGAAAGGGTGAAGGAAATGCAAGTTAAAGTAATTAAATGACATGGTTTGTATGGTTGAGGGTTTTTGAAATGAGGTGCTCCAGTGTACCAGATCAAAATAAAAATAATTGAAAATGCAACACTGCATGGGAAGTATTACATCGAAGCAATATATTGAAAAACAAAAATACAAACAGTTCAAAGGAAAAGAAACGCCTACGATATGTTGTTCTTCGTTTGATCGCCTGCCGAGTGCAAAGTGCAGCGATAAAGAAAAACCAACAGTAAACAACAGTCGCTGGAGAACTCTATGAGAATTTTCTCTTCCCGGACCAAGAGCAACATGCTTGGTCGGTGCTTATCCCCCAGCTAACAACGGAGCGATCGAGTTAAAAATAATCCAAGGTTTACCGCTTTAATGACGCTCCGCAGCATCAGTTGAGGTCCCCTAGTATTGTTGTTGCGTTAATTTCATATCGATCGTATACCAAAGGATGGAATCGGTTGCACTGTAATAAAGCAAATGTGTGGTTAGCAACTAAAGTGCCTCAAATGTGACCGTTTGCTATGGAATGGTTCATTGCGCATGCGCTTCGTTCGAAGGGTCTTATTTTCGTGCCTGATGTTCCACAGGTTGATGTTCTGTGAACATGATTTGTGATGCTCAATAGCAGGAAGAACTACAATCGTACAGTTGTCCCGGCTGACATTCTCATTCTGTATAAACGACAATTGTTAACAACAAAACGAGAAAGCATGACGATTTTGTCACGATTAAACACGTAAAAAAAAAAGTGAAGCCTTGGACTGGTTAGCAGATCACGTTGACAAAAACAAGCACAAACCAGTACCCAGTAGAAAGATTGAAGTAGGATTTTGTGCTTCATTAATTTAATTTAATTAATTGGATCAATTTTAAAACAAAACTTGTTAAAGTCTATTTGTTTTATTTTTCAAGCATTGAAACTTCAAATTTTGTATTTTCGAACGTATTTTCTCTGAAATATATCACATCGTCGTGAAATATGTCAAGTGCTACTAGACACCTTGGTTTGCAGTGGCACATCTCTGCTCTATTTTCAAGGTGTTTTGTCTACACCTTTGCTTTGCAGCAAGCTCGGTTTTTTTTAATTTTAAATTCAATGGCGGTTATTTACCGTTTAATTTGTGGTTTTTCTAAATCCCATTGTAAATAAAATGGTGGGAATCTAACCGCTGCTACAAAATGTCTGCCAAATGCCTTCTTTCGTTACTGTGTCAAGTAATAGGCCATTGTGAATTGTGTTTATAAATAAACCGTGCGTCTTGTCCTCTTCCACTATTTAGAACTTGGAACGCCTGTTTCATAATACCCGAGGAGCTCAGTTACCCATGTTGATGAAAGAATTTGCATAAAATCTGGTGAAGTTGCGGTAAATCAATTAAACCGTTTTGAAGATACAAACTGTTTCAAACTGTGAGTGACTTATCCAAATCCCGGTAATTCTAATATTACATTGGCTGGTTCAAATAATTTCCTAACTATCAGCAGAAAAAATCAAGTGAAGGAAAAATAACTTGTACAATACAAGTCATTTGTCAAGCACCAATAATTAATTGACTAGCGTATTAAAAATTATTGCCGGGTTTATCTGCTAACTAAATGCGATGCCGAGATAATGCATGAAAGGAACGTGTTGAATTTCGCATAATTTAGAACTTCATAACCCATCCCATATAATTTTATACTGCGTTTAAAATATATTTATAACACCTAAACAAAAGAATTTCATTTGGTTTGGGCAACATATATAAGAAAGATAGCTGAAAAATAGTATTTAAGTATACCGAAGATTAAAAAAACAGTGCCTGCAAGATCTGCATATCATAATATTTTGAACACTAACTATTTCAAATCCTTTCCTTCAAAGCGATAATACCGTTTGCTGGATGCTTCGATTCTCAAGGATGTTACGTAATAGCTAAAAGCGACACGCTCTTAACCAACAGACATCGGTCAAACTGAAGCACCCAGCATTAATCAACCATTGTTATCAGCAATAACAAGTAAAATGTTCTCGAAAAAAAAGAACTTCCTTCATTTCATTGTCTTGCATGTCTACACCTTTCACTTTTTAATTCATCACCACCCGGATCATCACAGCGCACTTGAGAGTAAGTATTCAGAGCACGGACTGATATTGCATGTAAACAAAAATAAACCACATCACAACACCGATAGGTAAACTACATATTTACTACAATTGTTGCTTTACTTTGCTCCTGAAAACAAAACCATTTTGGTCATCTACTCCAGGTTTAAGTATGCCAATAACCTCTAGCGGAATGCAACGTGAAAGGTTCTACTGATTCACTCTGAAATACACCAAGCATTTTACTGTTTTTACTCTTAACTCATTCTTTTAGAAATGCTATTGTTCTCTCAACTTTTCGTTGGAATCGAAACAAAAATACACCCTGTCTTCAACAGCTATTGGTCTATCGATTCCATCCGACATCTCTGACCCAATCTACCCAAATAAACTGTAAAAGATTTACGTACGCTGACGTCTTTCGCTCGGAAGCTGAAGAGTCTATCTCTGGTGACCAACGTTAGCCCTCTTCTTATCAGCATCAGTTCGAGAAATAAGTATAAAAAAGCGTCAAGAATGTTCGATGCGAAAGAATCAAGCGAAACCATAGCGAGCACATGGTGAATCAACCTTTGGCACGAAATAACTTGCTAATCAGTCTCGACTCATTCTGATCGAACGCTAGTCGGTTGTCTCCTTTTCCGTGGTCAACATCGTGGCACTGCCCCGCTGTGGCAGACAAGTGTACTCCACGAGAATGCGTTCGTTTGCCGTACTTTTGCTGGCCGTTTGCAGCCTGCTTTCTCACTGGGACTTTCTACTGGCCGTGGACAACCATCGACTCTGGCAGGAGCCAGAATGGACGGCTCGGAGCCTGCCCGGATCCTTTCCAGTCGAGGAGTTGGTGACCCTGGTTGGGACGAGCATAGCCGAAGGTAAGTGTTTGCTCAAATGAAGATCTTGAGAGACGTTATTTAAAACTCATTCGCTTGTTTTAGGGTTTCAGAACGTCATACTCAGCTAAACCACATGCAGTCGATTTTTAGGAAATCGAAAAAACATTACAAGTTTTCCATATACCAAATATCATGCCACGTGTCAGTCGATCGCAACAGTGATGCCAGTGATGGACCCAAAGTTTGATGGAACGGATTAATCGGAGAGTTTCACGAGATCATTGTTCTCTAGATTTTTGTTAAAGTGCATTAACAACAAGCTTCACAGCTACAAAAGTAAAAGTGAGATGCTTTCTTCAAAGACTGAATTATTTACAAACAAATAAAATGGAACCTACTGTACAAATCACTTCAATTTTTGTGATAATGTTTACTGATTTTTTGTGATCTTATCCGCACTATTAGTTGAAATAAGTCGAGCAAAGGTTCTCAAGGATAATGCCGCTAATACCGTGAAAAACAACGGAGACTTCAGCCTGACCTAAACGACGATGTTGCGTTCAATTGTTTCGTGTGCCAACACAATGCATCATCATCATCATCATCGTCAGCCAGTTCCAGACGACGACAAGAGCGATCCCATGTGCCACGTGGAGGGAGCAAGGAAATAAAAATCCATTCCCGGTGTCCACAACACACAAATCCCTCCTCGTCGCAGCACAATGCCTTGCACAACCCGTGGCTGGAACTCCACTTCGTAAGGGTTATTACTTCACGAGTGGCCACTTAGCTATTTAATTTTGTTTCCATTTATTCAATTCGCAATTCGCGACGCGAACCTTCTCGGACGGGATTGAGTTAGATTTTGCTCCGCTTTCCAACTAGCCGAGATCGGGAAAGCTCTTCTTCCCTCGGCGATGCCTCCCGCCGGGGCCCAAGTGCCGCTACTCATCCCCGACCCCCTGGAGGAAAAAGAAAATCGGCTGCTCCTGCTGCAAGGATTAACGGGAGACCAGCTCGCTTTAAGGGCCACCCTGTGGAGATCCTCCTTTGCATCGCAGTGGATCGGCGGCTTCGCTAGGTCGTTATTATTATGATTTTTATAACTATTACGATGATTTGTTTGTGTACGGCTCGCATTTGTTTGGTGGACTTTTCTACCACTTCACAGAAACGGTTGAAACGGGAAACAGTGACTGACAGTGGAAATTGGAAGACTGCGAAAGAAATAAAACACAGCACAACACCGAAGAGCCACTTTTACTGGATTATGGCGACCTTTTTTCGAACGAGTTTATTGCGTCCCAACGGTTAAGACAGATGGCGAATGCTTTAGTGTTGCTCGTTTTCCCTACGACAACAATTGGCCCACTTGAAAAATAGCTGTTTCTCACCTCAAGCTAACAACTAAATAAAACCGTATCGGATGAAATTATTTAAATCTTGTGAAACAAAAACACAAAGCAGGAAAATCAGACTTAATAAATATGATAAATGTGTTTCCAAAATAAATAGTTAAAGTATAACTTTACATTCAAATCAAACTGACTTCAATGTAGAATATATCAAACTAATTTAACTGTATACCAGAACAAAATTAGTTCGACAACACTCTGTTGAACACCCAAACTCATTAGAAACAGTTAGAATGGATGCCAAATCGACGAAGTTCTCGTCTAATAGGCAATTAAATGTTTTGAACAAATAAACCCATTTAACCCCTTTTTTGTCAAAAACTGTCACAGCAGCAAACTTCAAATTAAACGCCCAAGAAACCAATACCATCGATTTCACATGTAGAATGTAGCCAAAATCCGGAAAAATCCCACCTAATTACCGAAACCTTCGACGCTCTGTTCAATGCGACCCACTTTCGCGTTGTGTTTGTGTCGCCTTATGTCGGAACCCAAAAGACGGTAATTATATTTTCCCACTCTTTCGACCCAAAACATACACTGCTTTCAACATCGCCATCATCATCCAGGCCCGGCGGCTATGTTTAGTTTCTAATGCAATGTTTACCCACATTTCTCGTATTAGCACTTCAGCAACCGAAGGCAGAGGCGTGTGGTGGATAAGCCAGCCAAGAGGGCTAGGCAGGTCGTCGGAAGGATCTGCAAAGGATTGAGCGTCGCTCGGAGAGTCCTTTTCTTCATCCCCAAAAAATCCCTCCTGAGACGAGACCTCCTGCCGGGTTTCGAGAGCGAGAGATTGTTCGGCAGGCCCTTCAGTCAGCTCGTCGTTGCTGTGTGGCAGAAAACTTACCTCGGTCCGCCTCCCGTCGTGGACCGATCCGAACCGAACAGGGGCCACGGGTTCCGTTTCAATCTAAACCGAGTTTAATTGTAACAAAATCGACGAAGAGAAGTGTTTCTGAGACGGGCTCAAGAAGTGCGAAACCATTTCTGAGCTGCGGGGCATTTAATCGGGAGGTAGAATACATCATGGTCTCTTAAGGCTTTTATTAAAATTTATTATTAAAAATGATCCCCGGTGTGAGTGATTCTATTGATACATAAAGCTCATGAACAGATGGAAATATTTGTGGTGGAAAAGTAACAGGACAAAATTAATTCCCATCCAGACAAATAGAATGTGTAAAATTGAAACTCTTTATTTTAATATTGAATATCACATTTCTTAAATTTCTAATTTCTAAAAATCTATTTTCCTACACATATTTCCAGTGGTTTTTCTATATCACAAAGTATCATAAAATGTGGACAACAATCTCTTCCTTTCAACACTCAACGACCAAAGAAGGAAATCACGTCCCGGGTGCTAAAGAAATGCGGCACACTGAAGATTAAACACAGCGGACAAACAAACAAGCCCAAAGAAACAACCATCACCCAAGACGAGCACCTTAAGGACGAGCACAAAAGAAACAGAGCACAAATCCGACCCGAGAAGAGCCGGAAAATATTGTCAACCAAATGTCAGCGGGAGGGCGCCTCGTCGAGGTCGTATCCTGACGAAAGCGCACGGTCAAGCCGCGTTGATTACGGTTGATTAATTTCTACCCACCGGTAAAAACCGTCCGGATTAATAAACCGGTGGTTCGCATTTCCGCATTTGTCGGTGCAAGCGTCGTTCCAGTCGAGCGAATAAACCGAACGCTCCGAATGGGCGGTGTTCGATTGGAGTGATCGCTTCCGTTTTTCCCGGGCGTAGTTTTCTTGGGTGTCTTCTTTTCCCTTTGGTATGTCTCAAGCCGGTATGGGAAGATTAATATGTGTTCGATTTAAACTCAATTTAACGACGTCACGCTGTTTCTTTCCTGGATTGCTGGATTTTGATTAGCTTGGCGGAAACGATTGAATGGCATTAGTGCCTTCGTCCTTTTCTCAGCATTCCACTTCCACTACAGGATTTGAATCCTTGCGAAAGCGACGTGAAAGTTGCCGCTCTTTTGCTAAGAAATAGGCAAATTGCACTGGAACGCCTCCCGCCTTATGCACTCAACAGTATCAATTTCGCAACGAGCAATTGAGCGTATCCGGAAACTGCTACTTCTAAACCGAGTTCCATTTGGAAAAAAGGTCCCGCCTGAGTCGCAGTCGATCTTTGGTTGGTGACATTTTCCTTTAGGGTTCTAGAGGGCGGAGATGGTCGTTTTTACAAGCGAAAAATGATCGAATCGCCGAAACCGATAATTGGCTGAGGTTGCAAGCTGATACTTTTTGCACTCGATCGACTCCAAGCAAAGCGACCCGGGCGAAAAGGACATTCGACAAACGGGAACGGGCGGCACGGATACATTTCATAAAGTACCGATCGCATCGGAAGTGTAGCAAACGTTTTGTACAGCTGCTGCTTGGTTTGCTAACTTTGCCTCGTACTGGACAACATGGGAGAGGAAAAGACCCCTAGATCGGTCGATCGATTTTTCCCCGCAAGAAATCCGATGCTAATTCAAACATATCGTAAATCATACCGACAATTCCATCGAGGAACCACAAATCACATCAACACGCCGCCAGCAACAACTCGCGGGGAGATAGAAACCCCTCAGGCGTCTACAAATACACAACAACACACACACACTGAGACACAGGACCAGTGAGGTGAATAATGAAATTAATATTCCTCACACGACTGATAAGCGACAAAATGTTGATGAAGCCACGTTGTGAGGGTGGAGGTGGCTCCAATTCGCCTCGCCGGGCGCACAAACTCAGCCCTGCAGGTGTGAAGGTTCGCAGGATAAATTACAATAAATATCCATATTAATAAAAACCAAATTAAACCACCCACCGTGGGATGGCCCCAGTGGGTGGCCCGTGTGGGAGGCGGACGCGACCGAGCACGAAACGGAAAAAAAGGGTTGCCCTCGATGGCGATTATGATGGAGTGCTTATCGTCCGCTCCGGGGCCGATAATGATCTCTTTGTCGGTGCAGTTGTTTTCAATTGGCAACAAACGGTGCAGCCCATGTGAAGTGCTTTTCGAGGAAATGATTAAATGATAGCTGGTTAACCGGGGGGGTCCAGCAAGGCCAACGGTTGGTCTGCACTTATGATTTTCTGACTCATGCGTGGTACATTCAGGATGTGCAGCGTTAATTTATCTGCTTATGCAGTGCACTTATGTCACGGATCGCTCGTAATTTCGGTACAATTGTCCATCGTTTTCTCTCAATTGCGATACTCCTTTTCCGTCGATACATTTGTTTTTTGTGTACCTTTTATTGTTAACAGTTTTGACGGAGTTTTCCACATTTTTCGTTACATCTTCATGTATATAATTCCATTACTTTTCAAGCGCCGATCAATCACAATTATTACAGCTACAGCGTTTTCGAGAAAGAAATTGCAAACATTTGATAGTTTTTGCATAAAAATTAAACTTGCAGGTTTCTTTCATTAACGTGTTAACAAATCGATTTTATTGGTGGCGAGAACGTTAAAATAAACATAACACCGTTTGAGATATGAAATATAATATATTGTTTTATAAAGCAGCAATTTGCAGCAAATAATACACGTCACAAAACAGGGAAATAATATTGAAAGTGAATTCAATATGAATGCTGTGTAAATGCGAAACTTAATCTTCGACTATGAAAAAGATGTTAACGATTAGAAACCACATTCTATAAATTTCATCTCTTTTACCAATACATATTTTCAGAATTGAATTCTCTGAATATTATTAGGACAGAATTTTTACAAGTTAAATAAAACAAGACTTGCATTACCTATTTAAACTTTTGCAGCCTTCAATGCAGGTTAACACGTTGACTGCCATGGCTATCGTTTTTGATCGCTGGCATTGGTTCTAAAAAGTTTTTGCCCCATAAATGAATGAAAATGCAACATAACAACTTTAATGGTATTAAAAACCTTTTCGTTGGTAGGCTAAATCCATGCGTGGTCTTAGAAAATCGCTCGTTTATTAAATGTTACAACCAAATTTAATCAAAAAAGATTGTACTAAAAAAGTGTGCTGAACCCGTGGCTTGGCAGTCAAAGTGTTAAACAGCGAGTCTAAACAACACGAGACCAATATATTAGGGATAATATGAACATCCTTCAATTTTTCGCATTAAAAACCCTTGTTTCTGCAAAACACCCTCAGAGAGTCCCTAAAAAGAAACACTCAACAACCAGCAAGTGTATCACACCTTGACACACCAACGTTTGGGGAAGATTATTTGCAACCGTGAGAAAGAGCTAGAACGGTACTCGAGCCCATTAGCGGCTAATTATCCCTTCAAAGGGCGGTAAACACGCTTTCCGACCGAAAGCGTACTGCTAAGCCAATGCTTTGGTCCCTTCGGATGCTTTGAGGTTTGACGGTGCTTCACTCTCATCGCACGCACGGCCAAGTGTAATAACATTACCAACAAGCTGAAAAAAAGGAAAAGCCGATTGTTTTTCCCTTCGGTACACTAGAGCACAAGGAGCCCCAAAAGGATGGTACTTGACGGGATAAAACAACACGTCGAGCTCAAAGAAACACACAAAGGTGGCGGCATCCGATCGCCGGGCCATGATCCCCGGTCCATGGAAAACCGCACACAGGACCTCATTTTCTTTATCAGTGCTTTTCTTTTTCACTTCTCTACTTTTGTCACCTAAAAAGGTGCCGAGAATCACACCATTCCTGAGCGGATACTTACCGGCTGCAATCGGTACAAGTACTTTGGATTTCATCTATTATCCCGGCGAAAATTAGCCACCTCCTCCAGCCGGGGCGATTGTTTGCGTATTTGGTTTTTAAAAATCCACTGCAAGGGTCTGGTTAAAAACGCGGCGCATCGAAACCAGGAAAGAAAAACATGGCCAGATCACCAGGTACACGAAATCCATACCGCCTCTATTCACTCCCGTCGAGTGGTTTAAGGTCCCAGTTTGGTTTGGCCGCAAACAAAACGTGCCGCCCTCGGGGATTAGATGAGCTGGTCCACTGCAAATGGTCCCTCAGATTGTAGGAGAGAAATGCATACAGCTTGCACCGAGCCGTGAAATGATCGTACAGCGTTCGAGTGCAGTTTTTTGGCTTATTTATCTAACGCCCTTCCTTTTCAGATACCACTGGCGTGGTTTTGGTTTGGGTGAAAAAAAAACTGTCACTTGCATGGTTTTCGCACCTTCCGCACTGAACTCTGATGGCTAATTGTCTATGATCCCGTACCGGTGCCGAGGATTAAGAGTATGAATTATCCATTTTTAAGAGGAATTTAACGCGTTTTGCAATGAAAATTGATCAATCACGTTCGGTGGTGGGCAAGATTTGACAAGTGATGAGCGTGTGAAAGTTAGGGTACTGAAACGCTTGAGGGCGAGATCCAGTTACAATCAATAAAAGATTAATTTGCTATGAGATTCGAGTCTGAAAAATGACTGAAATCGGGTTCGATACTGGTGTTTACAGTATGTCCCATAAAAATGGGAACGTTTTCGATGCTTATTTTTGGATACCTAAGACGTTTGTTGTGAACATTAGAAAAGAAGCATATCATTATCGAAAAAATCTGATGAAAAAATGTTGAACATCGATTCCTTATCTAACTCATGTACCGACAGGTTTATTTCGTCGAAGAAGACTATGGATGTTCCAGAGAATGGGAAGTTCAACTTTACAACCAAACATGTGGCCGTAGTCCTGGTTTTTGGGGCAGTTGCGTTCAATGGCTTACATTAAAAAAGAAGCAAATGCCTCCAGCATTTATCAAAGCTGAATTGAGAGTTTATACAGAGGTTTTCATGAACATTTTGAAGGACCGGATGGATGTAAGCCAACTTTGGAGCACCTTAACACGTCATTTTCCAAAAGGTCGAAGTACCATGTCATACCTCAAAAAGGACTCAAGATGGCTGAAGAAAAACATAGAATTTTGGGCAATTACATTTGGTCTATAAGAAGCCCTGACTTTAATCCTTTAGTTTACTCAATATCGGCATATGCTCGGGTTAAGGCCTGTGAACGTGCTCACCTCATTGTTTGCCCCCTGAAAGCTTCGATTGCCAAGGTATGGAACTCGATAACTAATTCATACATTAAGAAGGTATGTTTTCGATTCCGTTTGGAGAAGGTGATCGAGAAAAAGGTGAAAATATTTGGCTATGTTATGTTCAAAGGTTTAAGAAACGATTCCCTAAAGAAAATTTTAATTTGTTTATCATTTTCTATGAAAAAAATTTATTTGAAAATGTGGTATCGATTTTCGCATTTTTTTTTACGGAACATACTGTATTTTAATCTCCAAAATAAACTACACCTTACATGATCGTCGAATGATACAATAACCTTTTGGGACATTGTATAATAAGTAATAGCGCCACTGCACCATACAAATATTGCACATTTGTGCATCAGAAAAATGTTAATAACTATAATTAAATTGAAAACTGATACCCCTCTGCATGGACAAAACTCTCTTGCATATGGTAATTAATGAAAAATATCCCGCTTAAAAATATCGCAGCATAATATCCCATTCAGAGAAGTAAAAATAGGCAAAACTTTACCCAAACCCCACCCAAAACGTCATAAATGAACATTCACAAACAGCAGCCCAAGTGCCATTCACAATCGGCCGGCCAGAGTGTGTGTGTGTAGATTTATATTAATTTGTCCAATGCCAAACAATGCGAACCTTAAAAAATATGAAGTAGGAAAGAAAGGACCCACTTTTCCAGCTGTTCATTTTCGTCCGGCAAAACGGCCCATTTTGTGAAATGTGAATGCGGGTTTCACCCTTTCTCTTTTTTTTTTTTGTTACTCCCAGCAGGGTGAATTCGTGTCCCGTAACGTTTGCAAAGGAAGGACCCCTCGGAAGAGGTAAAGAGGGTTTATTTTTCGGCATGTTAATACTCCTTTTTAACGTTCGGTGTTTCGATAAAAAATCAATTCGATTCGCTTTTCTATCGTTTGTAGTACACATGCACTCTTGGATCCTTCTGTTGGCGTTTGTTTACAACGGCAAAGTCAAATGCTCCAAAATGACTCGTTTCGGCTTTGTCGTGGCTTTGTCGTACTCTCGCAAATCTTGCTCGAGTGGATCGAATCAATGACCATGCACTTGACCGCGAGTATAAAATATGGCCAACGGACGACCATCGGTAGTTAGTCGACAGTACAACACTCCACTTCCGACAGTCGAGATGAACTTCCTTTACAGCTCCATGCTGGTGCTCCTGGGCGTTAGCCTAGGCTACGCCAGCCTGATAGCACATTCCCGTGTGGCGGAAGGAGAGGAAGCGAAACGTGGCCAGTTCCCGTACCAGGTGGCACTGACACTGAAACGTCAAACAGTGTGCGGTGGTGTGATGGTACACGAACGGTTCTTCCTAACCGCTGCGCACTGTTTCTTCAAGGGCGAGACTCCGTAAGTATTTCGGATTGGCAAGAAACAACGCGTTGATTAATAACTTACCTTCTTCACATGACCAGTGTTCCGGTTGAAGAACTCAACGTGTTCTATGGCTCGGAGAAGCTGTTCTTCGGTGGCAAGTATAACCGCGTCAAGACGGTCCACTTCCACGAGGAGTACGATCACGGTTTCAAGTACGATCTCGCCCTGGTCGAGGTGAAGCGTAAGTTTGAGTTCTCCTTCACCGCCAAACCGGTCGCGTTCGGAGTGGAAACGTTCGGTGAGTCCCAGCCGGCCACCGTGTCCGGGTACGGGCGTGCCACGGTCGAAGGAAACATGGTGTTCCGGCTGAAGTATGCCGAGCTGACCTCGCTGTCCGACGCCGAATGCCGTGAAGCGACCGGGGACAACTACTACGAGGGAGTCTTCTGCATGGACACGACCGCCGGAGCAGGACTATGCATGGTAAGCAAGACCCTTTTCAGAAAGATGTCCTGCGTATGGAATTGACTATATTTCTTTCTCATACAGGGTGACTACGGAGGACCAGCCGTGGCAAACCAGACGCTCGTCGGGGTCGGCAGCTACACCGTCGGAGGCAACTGTGGCGAAGGACAGCCGGACGTGTTCGTCGACGTTGGCCACTTCAGCTCGTGGGTCCAATCAAAACTCGAACCCGAAACGGAGGAATAAGTTGTCGTCTTGATAACCGTTTATTTGCGTGCAAGTGCTTCGGTGTTCGTATCATGTGATTATCATTATCTAACCATATTATCGCTATCCCTTCAACTGCTTGGCTTCGTTTGCTTTAAATAATATGTACAGAAAGGGTGCCAGTACAGCCATTCCGCTCTTCTCAATTTATCTTCGATACATGTCGGTATACTTTCGCTTATTAGACGTTGACCTACCGGTCAACTCAAGTTCTAAAATAAACCAAACAAATCACCTAACATAAATCACGTGTATCTGTGTGTCTTAACTCTTCCCCCAATTCGGAAGAGATGTTTCGGTGGACTCCGAAATTTCGAGATACTATTTACAAACTGCTTACTAGGTGGACTGGCTTAAAAGTAAGTTAATTTGGAATATTTAGAATGGTACCCACAACTGCCCTCGAACGTATTGCAACCATGTGAAAATCTATTTCTTTTTAATGCTAAATTCCTGTTACCCATAAAGACCTCCTAAGAGAAGGTCGGTTCACTTCTCCACGATACACTCTTTGCTCGTGTTACTGCCAACGCTGATGTTGGAGTTGCTGCCACTGTTGTTGCTGCTGATGCTGTTGGCACTGTTGGAGCTGCTGCTGCTGCTGCTGCTGCTGTTGCTACTGTTGCTACAATTGTTGCTAATGACGGCCGGCGGAGGTGGAATCGGTACGCTGCTCGTGGGACTCTCCTTTGGGCTGCTCTGCCGACTAACTCGGGCCTGAGTGTTGATGCTCAGATTCTGCGGATAGCCTCCGAACAGATTGTTCAGTCCCATGTACTGCGAGAGGATGGCGTGGAAGTTCGGTATCTTGTAGTTGGGCATCACGTTCGGGTGCAGGAGCCCATGAGCGCCCGGCATCAGCGACGGATGGAGGCCAAAGTTCGGCGGCCAAAACTCGGTCCCCGGAAGGGCCGGATGGGGCAGGTTGTGGGTAAGCGGCAGGGCCAGGGGAAACTCCGGCATACCT